>JAEQBH010003267.1:0-72645 GCA_016808115.1 Tetrastigma voinierianum
TAAAACCTTAATTGGTATACAATAAACATGAAATCCTCACATTTTATATGGTTTTGTAAGGAATTGGTGGACCTTAGGTTGAATTCATGGGTTTTTTACCTAGGGCTTGGTTTTATGAAGTTCCAAATCACCAATTCAAGTGTTGTGAAGTTGTTTTGGATAGATTCATGTTGGTTTTGAGGAATTGTTGTAAAAGGAGAATGTTGGGTTTTAAAGGAATTGCTGTCAAAATTTACATAAAACACCTTTTTTATTATAGATTAGTAGAAATCATCCAAATGAATTGATTCAAATTGGTAAGAACCATAAGAGATAGAGATACAAATTTATAGAAGGGACCAAGGAAATTGTAGCTCTAAGGCTCCCAATCTGATTTGAAGGTGAGCTCGTGTAGCCTTTCAGCTGATTATCTTCATTTTAGGTATGGTTGTAGTGTTTTGGCCATAAGTGGAGTTTCACTCATTCAAATTGAGTGATTCAAAATTCTGGGTAAAATATACTTCTAATGGAAAAATTTATCTGAAGGAAGTGCAGGCAAATTGTAACCCCAAAGTTCCTAGAAAATTTATCAAAGTGGAGCTATGTGCGATTACATTGCCTTAGAGTGGAGTCATCTAGATGTATGAAATACAATAACTTGAGTTTTGGTGATCCAAATTGGGTGATTCAAATTGGAGAAGAAATATTAGAACCATGGATTCAAATGAGTGAAGAAACCATTTCCAATTTATGGAGTTAAGATCCCATAAATCGAGGATACTTGATGGAAGTGATTCGAGTGAGTTAGCCAAATTGGCATGAAACATCTTTGTAACTTGTTATGTAGTTGAGGTCTTAGAGAATGAATTTTAAATTGAAAATTTAAATAAATGTCGTGGATATATAAATGACTGATCTGGAGAGTTTCATAATTTTGAAGACCGTTTGAATAATTTTGGGGTCATAAAGTCTATAGAGTATTGTTGGAAAAGGTTGGCGAAATGAGTGGGTTTTTAGTGCTCAAGGGTAATTTATTAATTTGGCTTTATAAGAATGTTGTGTGACCCTAAAGTGACTTGCGTGTGAAGTACGTTAAGTTTTACGCTATACGCAGGCGATTAATACGTTGCCGTATTCGTTAAGTGTGTAGGCTAAAAGCAAAGGCGGGAAAGTAGTGGAGTTATTAGCACCAG
The DNA here is from genome assembly GCA_016808115.1 of Tetrastigma voinierianum. Taxonomy (NCBI): domain Eukaryota; kingdom Viridiplantae; phylum Streptophyta; class Magnoliopsida; order Vitales; family Vitaceae; genus Tetrastigma; species Tetrastigma voinierianum. Next base: position 1,173 of record JAEQBH010003267.1, read on the forward strand.
TTTCGGGGAAACAAAGGGTGAGTGTAAAAGCGATTTTTGAAAATTGAGTTTTAAAGTGAAAATTTTTATGTTAAAATGAAAAAGTTTAATGTAAATGTTTATATATGTATATTAAATATGTATGCATATGTTAAGGCATTATGAAAGTTTAAAAATGTGTAAAGAATGCATGTATGTTTTAATGAGAATGTAAAAGGATTTAAATGGATTTATAAATGTATTTTGAATAAATATTTTGCGATGGTTACCTAACCCTATATGGTATTATGACTAATATCGGTCAAGGTACCTTAAAGCGTGTAAGGATTTAGAGGTAAAGTTATAAGGTTACTAAGCGAGGGAAATAGGTGTTTAGAGTAATATCCTTACACGTGATAAGGTCTTTATGACTAGAACCACATGCAAAGCGTGAGTTCTGCATGACTATGAGTAGTTATGGTATTGGAATGGCTACATCCTCACCGTCAGTGCCGAGGAAGCTTGTTCGTTGTGTTTATCCACAGTTTCCATCGAGAAATAAAAGAAATAAAGAAAGAAAGAAAGGAAGGAAGAAAGTTTAAAGCATAAATTGGTTTTTAATTGTATAAGTATTTATTACTTTTATATATACTGAAAATGTTGTCTAAATGAAAATGTACACTCACTGGGCTCCTTTAGCTCACTCTTTTCCGTATGTTTCAAAACCATTTGAGGCAAGAGGCAGTGCGTGATGGGACATCCCCTGCAGCGATGAGTCGAGGCCATCGAGGAGAACTGACAGCGTAGATTGCATTATGTATAAATATTTTGCATATTGCATATGTTGAATATTTTATCATGTATATATGTATATATGTATATAGTTTGAAAAGGAACTACGTGGGCTTTGATCCTCAGTGGACGAGGTATGTAAGCGATCGGCTTAAGCCCGGCTCAAGCCCAATTTTTTTGATAAAAATGTGCATGGAATTGAAGAAGGTTTGAATGTTTTGATGATTTGAAGTAAATAAATGTATATGTATGTATATTGTGTTTGTTTGGGTTGTGGACGAGGAGTCCTAATATGGAAGTTGAGAATTGAAAGATTAGAAGTGTTTTTAAATGTTTTCGCAGGTTTTTGTAAATTTGGGAAAGTCCGAAAAACAGAGAAACTGCAGTCGATTTTAAAAGAAAAATTTAAGTGTTTGAAAAAAAAAAAAGAAAGAAAAGAAAGAAAAAAATTTACCACTTCACTTGGCATTATTTTCTAGATATGTTAAAGTTGTAAGGGGTTCGCTCCATGGATTTATTTGATTGTTTTGAGGAAAAGTTTCTATGTCGGATTTGGAGTGGAGGTCCCCTCGGGTTCATGAGGTTAATCAAGATTGGATCCTTCAACGTGGTATCGAGCCACGGTTTTGAGAAAATGTTATAAAGATTTGAAATTTTATTTTCATATGATTGTTTTTAATGTTTTATTTTAAAATTGCATAAATTATTTATGTGATTTAAAACCATATACATTACATGACATATTAAATTTTTAAATTCACAAACAATGTGTCGTCGAGTAGGCAGCCACGAAACTCTGAGGCATTAGTACCACCACTAGGAACATGTTGATGAGTCTACGTATGTTCCTCCACCCCTAATACATAGTGACCCTATGCGCTGAGCCACTACGAATGACCGCACCGCCTCGAGGTCGTGGGAGGATAGATACCTTCGAGCGGATGAAAGCGCTTTAGCCCTTTGCATTCGACAACCAGAGGCGGTAGCTTCTATAGAGAGGGCGGGGCGGGGCACGAACTATGATGGATTGGGAGACCGGAAAGGCTTCATCCACGGTTAGAGGAAATGGCGGGTCTACCCGGGTGATGGAAGTGTACGTGAAAACGAGATGGTCACTTTTACGCCTTCTCCTACAGGTGAGTGTTAGAGTGGTGGAGGCGGTTCGGAGGAGATGCGGAGGGAGTGTCCACAGGCACGGAGTTCAGGAAGGATTTACGGATAAGTTTGTTTCGGCCCGATTCTGGAGATGCGAAGGCTAAGGAGTTCTTTAGAGGTGGACGGGGGACCTCTCAGTGACGGATTCATAGTGGGTTTTAGGCTCGTCGGACATGTTCCATTTAATAGGGATTAAGTAGGGCTCAAGGGCAGAGTTTCTTTGTAGGTCTTAGTCTAGCGATTAGGACCCGCGGTAGCGTTGGCGACCCACACACGATGCGGCCGGGTGAAGTAGAGGCCTTGGTAGGGTTGAAGGAGCATGGGGTTGAAATCCGAGGCTACGCTGTCGAAGGGCGAATGGGTGGGTCGTGGGTTCGGGGAGGTTCGATGGCGGTTCAAGAGGGAGGAAAGACCACGGTGGACCGGTGGCAGCGAGCCCGGTCGGGACGGTCTAGCCGGGGTTCGGTGAGGCCACAGCGGGCGGCTCGAGGTCAGCGAGTGTGCTTAGTGTGGGAAGAACCATTATGGTAGTCTGATTAGGCCTGATGATTTAAGCTTTAAGTGTGGACAGCCCAGGACACTTCGCCATAGAGTGCCGCAGTTAGTTTTAGCGGTGGATCGAGAGTGGGACCAGAGACGGAATGACGATTCGGTCTTTGGTAGAATTCGGGTCGAGTCGGAGAGGGCTCCGACGAGAGGCCCAGTACATTTACTAGACACGGAGGGACTGACGGTGGGGTCAGCCATCAGGAGGATAGATGGGACGACCTCAAACACAAGCTAGGGTGTTTGATCCTGTGAGGGAGGCGAGAAGTAGCAGAGGTCATAGCAATTACTATCCAAGTTTTTAATAGGGATGCTTATGTGTGATAGGTCAAGGTGCTACTCGCTCGTTATTTCTCACGATTTGTGCCGCAGTGAACGTAGAATCTGACCCATAGATTTGTAGTGTGTTTAGTCTCCGCTTCTGAGTTCCTTATAGCGGATAGAATACATGGGTTGTAAAGTGATTGTTGAGGGCCACATGAGTTTAGGGCCAATTTAGTATTGTTGGACATCAGACTGGGTGATAAGTGACTAGTGTCTGATATCAGCCTTCCGTAATTTACTGGAATTAAGTCCATCATTAATGACAGATACACATGAGAGATGCTTGTGTCTCAGTATGATGCTGTAATGATGGTGGGAAGATGTGAAAGTCATGTCAAGGTATCTAGCCTATGTAGTTGAGGTGAGAGGATGATGTGGGGCCCGGAAGACATTTCGGTGGTCGGAGAATTTGGTTGTGTTTCGGATGATCTTCGGGATTACCCCGGATAGAGATTGATTTTGGTCGGAGTTAGCCACAGGGCGAGCGGAATTTCAAGAGCGCCCTCTGGGGATGGCCTACGAGAATTGAAAGAACTTGAGGGTGCGGATCGGAAGAAATAGTTTAACGGGGTTCGTCGGACCAAGCCGTCTCCTTGGGGCAGGTTTATTAGTGAAAAGGTGGAAGCATGCGATTATGTAGTGATTATAGAGTTGAATAAGGTAAAAATACGTAATCCAGTTATCCTCTTCAGGGATTGATGATCTCTTTGATCGATTCGGGAGCTAAGGTATTCCTCGTGAGCCAAGGTATTCTGAGGTCAGCACACGTTGAGTTCATGATGAGGATGTTTCAAGATAGCATTCAAAACACTAGACGGCATTTTGAGTTTCTAAACATGCCATTCGACTTACGAATGCCCCAACCGCTTTTATTGATCTCATGGAACAAGATTTTCAGCCTTACTTAGATCACTTGTTATCTTGCTTTATTGATCTATATACTGATCTATTCGAGTTAAAGAGAAAAGAAACATGCAGAGCACTTGAGGATAGTTCTGCAACATTGCGGAAATACTCATATATGCCAAACTATGGTACGCTTTAGCTCGACAAAGGTCGCGACACATAGTTTCACGAGGGGGTCTCAGCGTGATCCGCCAGAAGGTCGGCTTATATTGAATTGGAAACCCCACAGAGTGTTACAGATAAGGGAGTTTTCTCTGGCTTAGCAAGGTATTCATAAGTTCGCTGAGGGATTTTCGAAGATAGCCGCACCTTTGACTAGATCGATAAGGAAAGAGAACTCGCTTTTATGTCGAGGCTTATCAACGTGAGTTTCGATTAACTAAAGGAGATTGACTCACCCAAGATTACACTTCCATTGGGGCGGTGGATGGCTTTATAAAGAACAGGATGCCTCAGCAGTGGTCTAGGTTGTGTATTAATGCACGATACAGATTGCATATGTTTAGGCAATTGAAGAAGTATGAACACTATCCCACACATGACCTGAAGCTAAAATGAGTATTTGTCTTAGTGGATATGGGAGGCATTACTTATATGGAGGCCCCGTAGGATTTTTACGGATCATAAGAGAGCTGCGGGTGATTCTGCTACGCATGAACCGAATATGAGATGTAGGAGATGGATCGAATCACCGCGATTATGAACGCATTCATCAATATCATCCCGGAAAGGCGAACGTGGTAAAGTGCATGCTCTTAGTAGGAGACCCATGAGGTTCTATCGACTTGGTGCCGGCATCTTCTCACCATAGAATTGAGGTCCTCGTGGATCGGAACCTGATGTGATTCGGGAGTACTATTAGCCACATTTCATGTAATGCCCGTATCAAGCAGACTCGGGATTAGAGAGCTTCGCATTCAGGATCCATAGATAGTAGTTGAGAGTGAAGTAGAGTCCGCAACGAGGGACGGTTTCGAGAGAGGATGGCACCGCGGGTCATGGGACGTAGGTTGTGTGTACCATGTAGGGTGATGAGGAGAGAGATTATGGATGGGGCTCATCTCGCTTATGCTATGCATCCAGAAAACAATAAAGATGTATCATACCCTAAAGGAACACTACCGGTGGAAGGGCGAAGAGGGATATTGCGCAGTTCGGCCCCAGATGTCTCGTCGCAGCAAAGTCGAACATCAAGCCTGGCAGGACTACTACAGCCACTCCCAATCCCTCGTTGAAATGGGAGAGAATCACTATGGATTTATGGTAGGATCTCCACGCAATGGAGTGCTTTATGATACGATATGTGGGTGATTGTGGCACGACCGACAAATCAACCCATTTCCTACCTATCGTGAAATAGTGATCAATGGATAAGTTGCCAATTATATGTTGAGAGATTATCGCACGACGGGTACGCCTAGCCTATCAAGTTTCGACATTGAGATCCTGTGTTTACCCCACGATTTGGCCTCCAGCTTATTTAATGCTCCTGGCACTAGACTACATTTCAAGACGTGCTTTTCATCCATGCACGGATAATGTCATGAGAGGACTATACAGACTTTAGAAGATATGCTTAGGCATGTGTTATGGAGTTTGGTGAGTCGACACCCATCTACCGATGGAGTTTCCGCATACAATACCGCTATCGTGCCAGATGGTATGGCCCTTATGAGGCCTTATGGATATAATGTCGTAACTCCACCAAGGGGGACGAGGCAGGCGAAAGGAAACAGCAGGTCTCGAATGTCCAAGACGTGATAAGATCAAAGTTATAAGGATAGACTGAAATTGCATAAGACCATCAAAGTTAAGTTAACGTCGAGGGACCTAGAGTTCTGCGTAGGGATATGGTATTTTTGAGGATTTCCTGAAGGCATGTGTGCATTCAAGATTTGGGAAATCAGAAAGTTGAGTCCACGATCGGACCATGCAGAATCGTTGAGAGGATCGGGGAGGTGGCATATCGACAGAGCTGCTTATCCGACCGGATCGCATTCACGTATGTTTTCCATGTTTCTATGTTCAGTACACACAAGACCCTTCATGTATTGACAGAGCAACCAAGTGAGGGGCCAAGAGAACTTGATATACTAAGAGGACCAGTGTGATCCCCGACCGCTGTGAGAGCAAGTCTGCAAGAACAAGACTATTCCACTGGTGAAGGTATTGTGGAGGAGTCAAGGCAAGTGAGGAAGCACTTGGGAGCTAGAGAGGCTCGATGCGCCGTCGGCATTCTCAATTATTTTCCAATGAGGTATTTTCCTTTCCCTTTCTTTGAGTTTAGCTTATTCATTTTGAGTGACTTAAAATGTTCTAAAGGGAGGGAGGATTTTGTAACGCCCCGTCCCGAGATAATGTACAATACATTTAATCGTAGGGTGAATCTTAACTCCAAGTGTCACATTGTGGTATTTTGGAGAGGAATTATGAAACTATAATTTTATGGAACCCTAATTTAGGTACTAGTGCCAGGGTAAACTGTAAATTCCAAAAGGATATAAAGGGCATAATTTGAGAAGATATATGCCAAATGAAAATAAAATAAAGCATCGCAAATGATCAAAAGTAAGCCTGAGGACCAAATTTGTAATTGCGATAGATACAAAATGAAAAATCAAAGTAGAGATGAGTCATAATAGTAAAAACAAAAAGCAAAGGTAATATTAAAGAGATGGGGGACCAAATGTTAATTAAAGGAAAGGAGACTAAATAGGGAGATGAGACAAACTTGCACATTTCATTTTTGGTCTCTCAAACTAGAGCTCACGGTTGGAGGAGAAAGGAGTACGCAGAGAGAAGAAGATAAGAAGAGGAAGGAGAAGAAGGAGAAGAACAAAGGTGCATGTTTTTTGTATGGAATCAAGTGTCTTTTGGATGCTCCAGGTTATCATGATTGGTTAGGCTTTTTCATGGAGATTGGTTTGTTCCAAACCTAGGTTTTGGGCTGAGAGACCATCCTAAATCATAGATTTTTTGAATTCATAAACCTAATTGGTATACAATAAACACAGAAATCCTCTTATTTATATGGTTTTGTAGGAATTAAGTGACTTGGGTTGAATTCATAGGATTTTTACCAGGGTTTGGTTTTATAGTTCAAATCACCTAAATTCAAGTGTTGTGAAGTTGTTTGATGACTCCATGTTGGTTTTGAGGAATTGTTGTAAAGGAGAATGTTGGGTTTTTAAAGAATGTCATTAAAATTTCTATAAAACCCTCATGTTTGGATATAGATTGCTTAACTATCCAAATTGAATTGACTTAATTGGTAAAGAACCATAAGAGATAGGATACAAACAATAGAAGTAATCACATAAATTGAAGGTTTTGGGTAAGGGTTGTAGTGTTTGGCCATAAGTGGAGCGAACTCAATCCAAATTGCGATTCAAATTCTAAAAATATACTTAGGAATAAGTTCTGCTGAAGGAAGTGCATGCAAATTGTAACCCCAAAGGTCCCAGAAAATTTATCAAAGTGGAGCTATGTGCAGATTCCAGCAGGCCAAATTGAGTCATCTAGATGTAAAATACAATAACTTGAGTTTTGGTGATCCAAATTGGGTGATTCCAATTGAGAAGAAAGACAGAACCATAGCTTCAAAATGAAAGTGAAGAAACTATTTCAATTTATGGAGTTAAGATCCCATGTATGATAACAGTAGGTGATTCAGGAGTAAACTAAATTCAGTATCAAAACATACAAACTTTGTGCTATGGTTGAGGGCCTAGAGAATGAATTTTAAATTGAAAATTTAAAGGAGATGTCATTGACATAAGACTTGATCTGGAGTTTTGCCAATTTTGGAAGACCGTTTGAATAATTTTTGGTCACAGTTCTATAGAGTATTGTTGAAAAAGGTTGGCCAAAATGAGTGGGTTTTTAGTACAAGGGCAATTTGTTAATTTGGCTTTATATGAATGTTGTGTGACCCTAAAGTGACTTGCGCCTGAAGTATCGTTGCTTACAATTATACGCAGGCGACATGCAAGGTATTCGTTGAGTGTATAAGCTAAAAGCAGTATGGAAAGAGGAGTTGTGCTCAAGTTTCTGGAACAAGAGGTGAGTGTAAACTGATTTTTGAAAATTGAGTTTTAAAAGTGAAAGATTTTTTTTTAGTTTATGCAAATGAAAGCTTAATGTAAATTTTTATATGTATTAAGTGTATGCATATGTTAAGTGCATTATGAGTTTAAAATGTGTAAAGAATTTATTATGTGTTTTAATGAGAAATGTACATTTAAATGGATTATAAATGTATTTTGAATAAATGTTTTACTTAATGGTTACTCCTAACTTTGTATAGATCATAGACTAATATCGGGCCGAGGTACCTTAAGCATGTAAGGATTTAGAGGGAAAAGTTATAGGTTGCTAATCGAGGGAGGGAAATAGTGTTTAGAGTAATATCCTACACGTGATAAGGCGTTATTATCAACCCTACGCAGCTGTGAGTTTTTCCTACTAAAGATAAATGGTTATGACTGAATGACTGCCCTTCACCGCAAGATTCGGAAACTTTTCTTGTGTTTATCCCCAGGTTCCATCAAAGAAAGAAATAAAGAAAGAAAGAAATAAGAAAGAAAGAAAGGAAGGAAGAAAAGTTTAAAGCATAAATTGGTTTTTAATTGTATATTTATTACTGATATATACTGGTAAATAAGCTGTCTAAATGAAAATGTACACTCACTGGAGCTCCTCTTTAGCCTATTCCTTTTTCGTATGTTTCAAAACCATTCAGAATCGAGACAGTGCGCCTGAGGAACATCCCCTCAAGGCAGTGAGTCGACACGAGAGACTACGCCGTGAACTGATTGATAAATATTTGCAATATTGTATGTTGAATATTTATCATGTATATGGCGCAGGTGGGATATAGTTTGAAAAGGAACCTGAAGTGGTTTTGATCCTCAAAGGATTCAGAGATGTAAGTGGTCTGGCTAGAGTTCCTAGCTTTCAAGCCTAATTTTGATAAAATGTGCATGGAATTGAAGAAGGTTTGAATGTTTTGATGATTTGGCGAAATAAATGTATATGTATGTATATTGTGTTTGATTGGGTTGTGGACGAGGAGTCCTAATATGGAAGTTGAGAATTGAAAGATTAGAAGTGTTTTTAAATGTTTTCGCAGGTTTTTGTAAATTTGGGAAAGTCCGAAAAACAGAGGAAACTCTGGTCGATTTTCTGAAAAATCTAAGCAAGCTTGAAAAAAAAAGAAAAGAAAAGAAAAAAATTCTACCACTTCACTTCCGCATTATTTTCTAAAGATAAGTTAAGGACAAAGGGTTCAGCTCCATGGATTTTATTTGATTGATTTGAAGAAAAGTTTATATCCGCTGGAGGTTTAGAGGTCCCCTGGTTCATGAGGTTAACCCGGTCGGATCATTCGCACAATACGCGGGAAAAACCCTACCCTTGAGTTGTACCAAATCGGTGCCCACGCGTAGCCCTAGCCGCGTAGAGCAACTTTTTTCTTGTTCCGTCTAGAACCGACGGTCTGATTAGCCGGAATCCTAAGAGAAGGTGCTCTCTCTCTCTCTAAAAACTAGTTTTCCGACCCTCTTTGCATCCCCATTTTATTACTTTGCACATTCTTTGGTCTTTTAATTTGAAGAAGATGAACATTGTTCATCTTTTGTCTTTCCTAATTAAACATTCTCGCAATTCCACTGTCCCTTCTCTTGGATTTTTAACATTTGGCACTATCTAGATAAGTCCATTTCATCATCTCTCTACTCATGCAACATGTGTCACATGAGTACATGTAGTAGGTGACTTTTGTCATATCACATGTCTCTCAAACCCGTTTTACGTCACTCGACACCCGGTGCCTCGAAAAATGTGCAAATTCCGATTGTCTTGGAATTCAAATTCGACGTGGTAGCTAGATTTCATGAGACGATTCCAATGGTGAAGTCCGTTTCTTCATCCGAGATCTAGAAAATTTTCGGATTTTTATCGAAATTACGATTTTGCCATTTTCGAAAGTGGAATTTTCTTGGGTCTTACCTTATCGTTTCCATGGTTTTATAAAGCATGATTTATGGTTTCCATATGAAATGAAATGTTTATAAATGTATATTCTATATATACATGTTTATATGAAAATGTTTATGATTGAATCTGTTTACCCATTGTAGATCAATTTTAAAGGAAAGTCGACTAAAATTAGCTACGCTTGCATGGTACATGAAAAAGGGATATAATTTTTTTATAGAGGGAAGGGAAGAGTGATACATATCGCCATGCACGTGAAAAGTACGAAAAGGTTACCAACGCACGATGTGACTTATTCCATAGTGCAATGGTATTTAAAAGAAAGACACGATTTATCGGAGGTTCCTTTTGGGCCATCGGTAATCGTAAGACTGTTTCATCGGAGGTTCTTTCATGGGTCAACTGTGGTTAATGATAGGCGGGTTCCACTGGATATGATGGATTCAAAAGGAAAAGAAGTAAAGTAAATGTTTGTGAAATGATATGTTTATACAATTGTTTCACACATTGTATTTGAACTATATACGGAAACATTATTTTCCTATGAGCGCTCTCATTGAGCTCTTTAGCTCACCTTCTTTCAAAATGAAACATAAAAGGTTTTGAGGGCGAGACAATGAGACGGTTCGAGGCGTCCTCAGGCTAAGTGACACTTCAGCCTCAGCGACGACCACCTTTTTGAAAATGTATAGACCTTATTTTAAATAACTACTTGTGCACCTTTATTTTGTAATGTATATATGTTTAAATATTGTTTATATTTCTACTTGATGTTTAGAAAAGGATTTTAAATTTTGATTGAAATTTCTTGTGTGGACTTGATGTCTGTAGTTGGATGTGGAGTAAATGAATGTATTTTTGGTAGTGTAAAATATTTTATTACGGGTGTTGTAATTTAGAATCATCAAAGCAGAGGAAATTATGTCGATTTTTTTGTAAATGTTAATCATATAAAGAGTTTAATGTTTAAAAGAAAAAAAAAAATTCCCTTGTGTTTCATAAGGTTTTAATGGAAAACATAGCGTTATAAATGGGTTCGCTCCACGATTCTCTTTTAAAGGGTGCTAAAAACGTTTTCTGTCCGTGAATGCGGGAGGTCCCTCGGGTTAGGAAAGAGGAAATCAGGTTGGAGTCCTTCCCTTATATGCAATCATCATAGTTCGAAAAGCCGCAAAAGCCTCTGATAGCTACTAATGCTTAAGGCTTAAGACACATGCTTGAGTGAAGTAAAACCGTGAATTGACGATTCAAAATCTAATTGATCTATAAAAAAAAATTAAACATTTTAAGAATAAAAATATTTAAAAAAAAAAAGAAATTAAAGTCTAGGATCTTTTTTTAATAGGATGCATGTATTAAAAGTGAGACACTATACTTAGAGACCACTATGGTTATACCTTAAGCGATCTTTTTAAAACATGACCATCATCGATTCTTGGACCTACATAGAGGTTTGAACCCACGACCTCAAATTTGGAAGGTAAAATACTTAGTCATCACACTCTTAACTATATTTTCTAGGTCCATCCCACCATTGACTATCATTTATATATACATATAGAAGTGGAATCATATATCACAAGTGCATTTTTTGCTATGCAGAAGGACATATGGAGAGAAGAGGAGGACAAGATTCTAATCGAAGCCCATGCAGAAATAGGAAACAAGTGGGCGGAAATTGCAAAGAGGTTGCCTGGAAGAACCGAAAACTCCATAAAAAACCACTGGAATCTTTACAAAAAGACAACTCTCAAGGAGGAATGCACTCTAAGTATCGAGAGACAAAGCACCCTTCTCGGAACTACATCAAAAGCCTCAACTTGGAATCAAGAGGCGTCTTGGACTATTAGAAAACCTAATGCAAACACCCACCATACCACCTAACTTTGCTCACTTAGACCTTCTGTGAAATAGCGGCACCCAGAGCTTACGGTCAAGCTGCGTAGTCCCGATTAAGACTATGAGGGAGGTCCTCGATTTTCGCTGATGCAAACATATTTTAGAAGAATTCTGATGTGTTTCTCTTGAATCGGATGTCTAGTCCCGCTCTGCTAATGATAGTCATGATGATATGGTTTCATTGATCACGATGAGTAAAGAGGAGATGGATTTGGTGGAGATTATTTCTCATGTTAATCTTTGATCAATCATGTTATTGAGAATTAAAAGCCTATAGATTATAATCTTGTAGGCAGAAAAGTATTTTTCTATGTCAAGCATCTTATTAGGCAGGCCTTTAGGGTTCATCAAAGTGAATATGTGAAATATAGAAAAAAAAAAGCAAATAAATTATTAAAAATCCAAGTCATTACATATGTTTTGTCTTGTTATTTCATCTTTTTTAAGAAAAACTCGAAATAATCATAGATAGATTTTGTTGAATTATTTTAATTTTTGTTTCTAATTAAGTTATTTTATTTTTGAAGAAGAAGAAGGAGAAGAACTTTATAAGTTCATTATAAGCATGTATCCATGTATGTACCAGAGTTTATGAATGTATGTATGTATGTGAATGATGGGCGGGCATATAATTTTTTTATGGTAATAGACTTTTCATCAAAGTAGTAAGATTTGAATTAGGATTAATACAATTAAGTTGTATTTATTTGGGATTTAAATGAATTTAAAGGGTGTTTAATTCAAAGTTTTTTCAGAGGAATAAATGTGGTATTTTATGTTACGAGATTAATACATAGACGAGAGAAACGGTATGTTATGATTGCACTAATATTAAGACTTGTTTTTTTTTACATCTATTCATTTTATATTACATTATAGAATTTTATTCCTTACAAATATGTCCCCATACCTTTATGGAGTTTTGGACATATTTAGTTTTTAAAAAAATATTTTGTATTTACAAATGAAACAATACCCAAATTAGTTCGTGAACAATAATGCCGCAATCAAAGACTTTGGCATTAATTTAAAAATATTTTCAATGCGGCATTACAATTCCTAGGGCATTATTTTCATTTCCTAACTATTTTAGTAAATTTATAAATAAAAAATACCAAATACGTCCAAATCTCTTCTTTATGCTTGTCTAAATACAAATAATTAAGGCTTGTTTTGAATAGGTTATTGGTGCTAAAAATATTTTAAAAGAAATTGTTGACATGAAGAATGTGTGTGTTAATATTTGAATAAAAAAACCAACAAACAAACACCCAATTGGAAACATTATTACAATTTTCCTAAATTTGATGGAGAGTTTTAGAAAAATAATACAAAAATTTAAAATAAATCTAATAAAAGCATTGTTTGGAAATCCCAACTTTAATGTAGTTTTTTTTTCACATGGACTTTCAAGATGAAGATTAAAAAAAGTAAAAGGACCAAATTTCCAAAATTGTAGAGTAAGGGTTGGTTCAAAAGAAACTTTTCGTATAAATTCAAAAATTTTGAAACTTTAGAAAATGCATCTTTAAATATGTTATCAGAAATTAGATTCGTAATTTATGAAACTTTAGAAAGTGTTTTTCAAAGACACTTTCAGTTAAATTAAGATTTTCACAGAATTTTAGAAAATGTCTTTTTAAAATATACTTTCTAATGACAAAAAATTTCACTAGATTTATAAATCTTTCTCAACTTTTTATATTTAAGAATTTTTATTTATTTTTTTGGGCTAAATATTGGAAAAGCCCAATTTGATGCATCCGAACATTAGAAATTAAGAAGTCAACAACTTTTTGAGACGAATTATGCACTTTTATTATAACATTCTAGGATTGGGAAAAAAGTTGATTCTTCTGTAAAACCCTGGAAAATTCAAATTTTCTGAAAAAAAAGGTAAAACGGTAATTTCGGTCAAAATCCGAAATTTTTCTAGATCTCAGATGACAAAACGAACTTCACCGTTGGAATCGTCCCGTGAAATATAGCTACCACGTCAGTGTCGAATGCAGGGGCAGTTGGAATTTCCGCGTTTCACGAGGCGCAGGGTGTCGAGTGCATTAAGCAGTACCCGGGAATGGCGTGTGATGTGACCAAAAAGTCACTACTTGCACCTCAATCATGTGACACATGTTGCGATTAAGTAGGAAGGATGAGATGAATGGCCTAGATTTTGCCAAGTGTCAAAAATCAAGACAAAGGGACATGGATGGAATTAATGGAATGTAAATGAATAAGACAAAAATGCAATAGTTTTCTTCTCAAAGGAAAAGCAAAAAATCGAGAAGGTTGGAGATCAGATTTTAGAGAGAGTGTAAGACAGAAAATTCCAATTTTCTCAAAAGGGCAATCGTAATTAGGTAAAAATCAGAAATTTTCTAGATCTCCCGGATAACAAAGCCGGACTTCACCGTTGGAATCGTCTCGCGAAATCTAGCTACCACGTCGATTTTATTCAATTTGGAACAATCGGAATTTGCGTTTTTCGAAAGCGAGCAGGTAGGAACAGGCGCATTTGAGTGGCACACAATGTGCCACGTGTCAAGCTCCAGTTCAGTCAAGTTGAGCTCAAGGTGGGACCCACGTTGACACATGGCATGATGCCATTGGGTTGAAAAGTCAAAATCCAAGAGAAGGGATATAAGGGGAATTTTAGAATTTGTTAAATTGAAAAAGACAAAAGAGCCAATAGTGTTGTCTTCTCAAATTTGAAGACAAAGAGGCCAAAGCGTCTGAGAGGAGAAAAGGAGTGCGAAGAGTTGGAAAGCTAGTTTAGTTCGCGAAAATTTTTAAGCTGTCCAAAAATTCGAATCTGTAGAAATTTTGATGTATTGTATTTAGTTTTCATTTCGAGAAAATCACGTTTCGTCTTGAATTTGATTTGAAAATAAAGGATAAGAAAAATCCGATTTATGAAACCATTTTCTTGAAAATGAAGTTAATAGGAACAATGAAAATGTTTAAAATGCAGTTTGTATTCACAATCCAGTGTTTTAGAGCCTAATGAGAAGAAAATAGAAGTGGAAGACGAAAGGGAAGAAGAAGAAAATAGCCGCCAATCCAGGTGTTTTACAGTTTTATCGATCGCGATCCCATGTTTTTCGATTTAATTTAGAAAACAAGGAGAAACAACACGAGCAGTTTTACGATTCATATATAAAATGTTGAAAATAGTGAATTCATTTTTCTTTGTTTTCAAAATTTGTTTTGTCGATTCTTGTAGCCCAAGCGTGCTGCTTGTTTTGAAAAGTTTGAATAGAGAAAGCAGAAGGGTACTCACCTCACTAAACGAGGGCCTTAGGTTTTTGATATTTTTAGAGAGAGAAGGTGCCACTTCTCTCAATATTTCCGATCGATCAGACCGTCGGATCGCTTCGGACCAAGAAGCAAAGTGGTTCTACGCATCAAGGACTACAAGTGGGCACCAGTTTCGGGAGTTTTTGACAAACTCCGTGAGGTATAGGTTTTATCCTACTTGTTTTACTCTTGATTTAAGTGTTTTGTGATGCTTGTGTTGGTTTGAGGCCGTGAGGGGCCGTTTGATCGGTCCCAAATCTTGGAATCGAAGTGTGGAAATTTTTGAGACCCAATTGGACCAGTCAAGTGGCAGTTCAGGGGCTTGATTTGGGTGTTTGTGTCATAATTTATATAATAAATTGTGTTTTGGTGAGTAGGAGATCGGAAATGGATGTGGAATTTAGTTCCGCAAAGAAGAATCGAGGTTGGATGAGTGGGCTGCCCACGGACAGCCCACATGCTCTGTTTTGGGACTGTAAAAACAGTCCCGGGTTTGTGTGAAATGGACCAAAAATGTCCATGTGTTGGGTGCTTGAATTGATGAAATGAATGGCTTGATTTGTGTAGAAATGGATAGGTTAATGCATAAGCTTGATGTGTTAACATGATTTGCTCAATTATATGGAATATAATTGTGTGTATAAACCATTGAAGTAAATTGCTGATTTGCTCAATTATGGAATATAATTGTAGTATAAACCATTGGAGATGAGGAAATTGTGATTTGCTCAAGTGAGGCTAATTTGGGTGTTGGTTGATCCATATTGTTGAATTACATGTGGTGTGAATGTAAATTTAGAGAATATATGCATAAAACGTGCTATTAGTATAAAAATGATTGAAATGGCATAATGCATTTCATATGCCTTAGATAACCTAAATTAGGTGTGAGTGCATGACATGAGTTTTTCTGAAAAACGAACATGATTGCGAAAGGAATTTCATAGGATGATTTTCCGGAGAATGGGGTTGGGAGACAGTCCAACAGATCATTTCGAATGAGGACCATGACTGTTTCGGAAAGTTCTCCAACACATTCGCCTCGGAGGGTAGTCCCATATTTTACCGATATTCGGTAGTTTATTTTCAAGAACAACAAGTTTTGTTTTGAAAATTGTATTTTTCTCATACATAGCTTAGGCAAGTGTGAGGGAGTCGGTGAGGACTCGAGACATGGGAACGGGCATGTAGACATTCAAGTTGGATCACGTATTTACTTGAGTGTGTGTTTAAATTGGAGCATTGCATATGCACTTAGGTGGAGAATAACCCATTTAGGGTAGTTCCCTCTTGAGCGATAGCTCATCTGTCGAGAATATTTTTCGAATTACGGGAGCGTTCAAGAAGACGGCTCATTTTAGAGGCCGATTTTGAAGAAAGCCGGGTTGTGGCTTTGAGGGTTTTTATGATGTATACATGTATTAGAATTTTAGATTTTAATATATGTTGTAAAAGAGTAAATTTTTAACTCTTGAAACTATTGTGTATAGTTGACTATCATAGATAGTTGGTTGAATATTTTTTATGAGTATTGGTTTGTGAGCCCAAGAGGCTATTTTTACTCAGGTACGAGTCTCGCGATATGAGACAAATAGATTTTCCTGAGTTGTGGGTGGTCTGACGGACACGAGGATTGGGGCGTCACAGCTTGGTATTAGAGCCTAGGTTTAGAAATACCTAGAGCTTAGTGTCGATAAGTTAGGTATACGATTACCTAGGACTTGATGGGCACGGGTTCGAACACACATTCCTTGTGCACTTTGGTGATCGATGTGTAAATGGTGTGTATAGCATGTTGATTGTTATGAATTGTGTACTTATATGCTTGGTGAATAGCATAGGAAAAAATGTGAACACTAGGGTCGAGAAATTAAAACCTTAGGTGTTCGAAATTTTTTGGAGTTTTACAGTGTGTAAAACTGGAGGAAGAAAAGAAATAAAATAAATTTTAAAGAAATTTATTTGGTTTATTGGAAAATGAAAGAAGAAAAAAATGAAAATGAGGTGAAGAAAATTGTTTTCTAAGGTTTTACAAGGTATAAGCGAAGAAAAATAGTGAAACTAAATTTTTATAAATTTATTTAGTGTCTTGGGAAATGAGGAATATATATATATATATATATATATTTGGGTGTTTCTAGTAGCAGAAATGAAGAAGAGAAAAAAAAAGTGTGTGAAAAACGAAAAAAAAAGGTGTAGAAATTGGTTGGGCTCTTGCTTGGCTATTATCCTGTCTGATAGAATTGTATTGTGACCTTGCAACAAGACCCCAGAGTGTGAGTGGGCTTGAAATTGTATTGCAACTTGGGTTTGCTAGTGGCTGGAAAATTGTATTGCAACACTAAGTTGCTGAGGTTGAAGTGTATTGCAACAAGGGGTAGCCTGGGTGAGGTGTATTGCAATAAGGGGAATTGTATTACAACCTTAGGTTGCTGGGTTCATTTGTATTGCAACAGTTAGGTTGCAGGAGGTTTGTGTCACAATACACCAAGTGTATTGTGACAGGAGGAAAGGGAGCTAGATAATTTTGGGAAAGGCCCGAGTCACGATACAATGGATTGTGTTGTGACCAGTGGGGATGACTCTTTGGGAGGATTGTATTGCAATACGGCGGTGTATTGTGGCAGAACATAGTGCCTTTGTTTGATCCTTTGTTTGGACCTTTGTTCATGAATACTATTCACATAATTTTTTGAAAAAAAAAAAAATGAATTTTTTTGAAAAATCAAATAAAATAGTAAAATTTTTAAAAATGAAATTTTCAAAAATAAAATTTTTGTTGATAAAAATGATTGGTATTATTTGAATTCTTGACGTAGATGAGATGATAGCCATCGGGTTATCAGTAATTGGGACCTTAGCCGGGTTGTCATACCCGACACGGTCTTGGAGTTAGGTAAGGTTACATATGCACGTGGTTGGATGCGTATGTGCGTGGAATTTCGGGACGAAATTCTTTTTAAGGAGGGGAGAATGTAAGACCCGAGAAAATTCAATTTTCTCAAAAAGGGCAAAATCGTAATTTCGATAAAAATCCGAAATTTTTCTAGATCTCGGATGATGAAACGGACTTCACCGTTGGAATCGTCTCGCGAAATCTAGCTACCCACGTCGATTTTCGTCAAATTAGAGGCGTCGGGCTACGTTCCAGAAGCAGTGCGGGTGGAACACTTGGGGCATTTTGAGTGGCACACAATGTGCCACGTGTCAAGCTCCAGTTCAGTCAAGTTGAGCTCAAGGTGGGACCCATGTTAACACATGGCATGATGCCATTGGGTTGAAAAGTCAAAATCCAAGAGAAGGGATATATAGAGGAATTTTAGAATTTGTTAAATTGAAAGACCAAGAGCGATAGTGTTGTCTTCTCAATTTGAAGACAAAGGGCAAAAGCGTCTGGAGGAGAAAGGAGGTCACGGGAAGGTTAGGTTTTGATATTTTTAGAGAAGATGCCACTTATCTCAAGATTTCCGATCGATCGGACCGTCGGATCGCTTCGGGCCAAGAAGCAAAGTGGTTCTACGCATCAAGGACTACACGTGAGCACCAGTTTCGGGAGTTTTTAACAAACTCCGTGAGGTAGGGGTTTTATCCTACTTGCTTTACTCTGGGTTGATGTTTTGTGATGCTTGTGTTGGTTTGAGTAGTGAGAAGTGGGTTTGATGGTCCAAAATCTTGGAACCCGAAGTGTGGAAATTTTGGGACCCAGTCAACTGATCTGACAGTTAGGGACTGATTTGGGTGTTTTGTCATAATTTATATAATAAGTGTGTTTTGGTGATAGGAAAGAAGAATCGAGTTGGATGGGTCGGTACGCCTTGTGACCCACATGCTCTGTTTGGGACGTAAAGCAGTCCGGGTTTGTGTGAAATGGACCGCGTCCATGTGTTGGGTGCTTAGAATTGATGAAATGAATGGCTTGATTTTTGTAAAAATGGATAGGTTAATGTAAGCATTGTGTTAACATGATTTGCCCAATTATATGGAGATAAGGTATGTGAACCATTGGAAGTGGTATGATTTCCTCAATTATATGGAATATAATTGTGAGTATGAAGGCCATTGGAGATGAAATTGTGATTTTCCGAGTGACTCATTTGGTGTTAGTTGATCCATATTTGTTGAATTACATGTGGTGTGAATGTAAATTTGAGAATATATGCATAAGTGATATTAGTATAAAAATAGTTGAAATGGCATAATACATTTCATATGCATAAGATAACCTAGAAATTAGGTGTGAGTGCATAACATAGTTTCCCGAAAAAACGAACATGATTCTTGAAAGGAATTTCATAGGATGATTTTTTTTTTTTTTTCGAAGATGAGGTTGGGAGGCAGTCAGATCATTTCGAATATGAGGACCATGAGGCGTTTGGGAAGTTCTCAACACATTCGCTGGGAGGTGGTCATATTTTCAGGCGTTCGGTGGTTTATTTTCAAACGACAAGTTTTTTGTTTTGAAAATGGTATTTTTCTCATACATGGCTTGGGCAAGTGTAGGGGGTCGAGTGAGGACTCGAGACATAGGAGCAGATAGACATTCAAGTAGGATCACGTAATTTGCTTGGTGTGTGTTTTAAATTGGAGCATTGCATATGCACTTAGGTGGAGAGTAACCCATTTAGGGTGATTCCACTACTAGGCAATAGCTCACCCTGACAAGACCCTTCCCAGACCTTATCTAAACTCTTGTCTTGAGGATCCTGCCGGGCACTTCAACGGACTCCTCGAAACCAACTCGTCGGATCAAAGAAATCCGAGAAGTGAACCCTCACTTTCTATAGCAGTTTATGTTTAAACTCGAAATTAAATTTTGCTTTTAATTGATTAGGGTGATCAAAATTTTGCAGCTTTTGTTTCAATATTTACTATAAAATTTTAATGACATCTTGGTGCATTTTAAATTTACACAGTAGAGAAATTTACACTTCTACTAAAACCTCAATTCCTCCTAACTGCTTTATTCCCAAACTGCAATAATCCATTATCATCTTTACCAATGTAACACATCACACTCAATTCTCAATTTATAAATACGAACTTACAAACTTAAATAGAATGTATCTAGATGCATCTTATATAAATGCATGAATATTTACAAATATACAATTTAAAATCTAAATATGTATTGTTCAATTACACTTATCCATTCATACAAAAGTTTTACATCATGAGTCTATAAATTAGCCCCACCTATATAGACAACAAAATGATGACGTCCTGTCGTCCGCGATAGCACACAATGGAATATAAATAGCTACAAAATGAACAAACAAGTTAGTGCAACGAAAATATATATCACATACACTAACATAACAATTTATCATTTGTTTTATGATTTCTTTCAAAAACCCCTATGTATAT
Organism: Tetrastigma voinierianum; assembly: GCA_016808115.1. NCBI lineage: Eukaryota > Viridiplantae > Streptophyta > Magnoliopsida > Vitales > Vitaceae > Tetrastigma > Tetrastigma voinierianum. The sequence goes on from JAEQBH010003267.1 coordinate 21,411, forward strand.
CCCTTAATTATTTTAACCATCACGGGCGATTTAAAACTAACGTAGCGTGAAACACTAAGAATCATCTCAACCACTACGTTACGAATTTGCAAATCGTGCGCAGGGCGCCTAAAACATCAGCGAGACGCTCTGATCACGGAATTTCTCTTTGCGCCATGGTGGCAATTGCACAAAACTCTGAGCAGCTCACGGCGAATTCTTTGCCATGCCATGTAGTGCCTATACGCTCTATGGCGAGGCAACTACGTCGGAATTTTACGCATGTCGCATAGGTACCGCTTTTCTCTATTGTGACGACTATGGAAGGAATTTCTTTATAAGTCACACATGTAAATCTCTCTTTTGTTATCTTAGGAATATGCATGGGTTTTAAAAATACATTTACTTAGTGTAAAAATCACAAATCTAACTCGTTTTGAAACTTCTAAAACTCTCTTTCAAATATATATATATTTTTTTTGATTACTTAACTACCATATTCATTACCAACATCAACCAATTACATGAAATTGGAAAGGACAAGTAGCGAACCACTTCCACCATGGCCAAGCGTCACTCCCGTCAAACTTCTCTCACGAGGCTAAGTGAATGTCGCTCACACTTAAAATCACCTGCAATCATTATATCATTACTAGTGAAAAAAAAAATTTTAATTCTCAGCTATAAAGGTCAAGAATCTCAATTAAGACCATTTTCTCTATATCCTCATAACTTGTTTCTACTCAACCGAGACTCTCTAATCCCAATTTTTATGTAAAAGTTTTAGTTTTGACCCTTAGGGATCACCCCACGTGGTCCATTTAATTTATGAAGGCTTGGCACGAAAAATTATATTTTTACACAAAACGGACAGCCCATAATAGGCAGGGTGTGCACCTTTCGGGGCTCAGTTTTCGCCATTCTTCTTCCTCACGGTTCACTTATATCCACCTTATAGTCACACGAAATTGCCTTGTTTCTTCACTCATTTGGAGAAGCGCTATGGTTCCGTTTCTTCTCCAGTGGAATCACTCCAATTTGGATCACCAAAACTCAAGTTATTGAATTTTATATCAGATTATAATTGGCAGAACCAGAATCTGCACATAGCTCCTCTTGGAAATATTTCTGCGCACTCTGGGGTTAAAATTTGCTTGAACTTCCTTCAGCTAAATTATTCCCCTATAAGTCTATTTTACCCAGAATTTTGAATCACTCAATTTGGATGAGTGAAACTCTACTTATGACCAAAACACTACAACCATACCCAGAACAGAGCAAAATCAGTGAGCTACACGAGTTCACCTTTCAGTCCATATTTGGGAGCCTTAGAGCTACAATTTGCTCTTGGTCCCTTCTATACATTTGTAGCCCTATCTCTTATGTCTCTTTACCAATTGGAATCAATTCATTGGATGATTCTAACCCAATTTATAGCCAAGAAGAAAACAAAAACAGGGGTTTTACAAAAATTTTGACAGCAATTCCTTCAAAAACCCAACATTCTCCTTTGTTTAATTTTTTTTTTTTCCTCAAGCTACTTGGTTTTCAAATCCTCTAAATTTCAGACTTATTTACTGTCTAATATGGTCATAACACACACATAAACATTACTTGTTCATTTGAACACTAACAATTCACTCAAAACTTTCATCAACTAGGTTGTGTGTGTGAAAAACAAATTTTCGTTTCAATGATTCTCAAGCCTATAACAGCCCATAAATCAAACCATAATCTACCATTTACACCCACAAACACATCCTGTAAGGTTATATGACAATCACTTAGGTTTTGACACAATTTCTAGTGCAAAACCCCCAACAACATACAACAAAATTCTGCAAAACAATTTCAGCAATACTGCTGGAAATTCCAGCAAAGAAAAGGGAGAATGAACCAATTTCTTACTTGGTTCTTAACTTAGAGAGTTGAGAGGGACTTGGGAGAGGGTTTAAAGAGAAGATTTGAGGCTTGGATGGGCTGGAAAGGGGCTGTCTTCATCTTCTTCCTCCTCCTCTTCCTCTTCCTTGCTCTTGCACCTCATTCTCCTCCTCTACGATTTTGCCTAACCAAATGAGACCCAAAATCAGTTTTAGTTTGTCTCATGGCTATTTATAGCCTCAAATTTTCCAATTTTCAAGTTGGCCCTTAATTTTTAATATTGAAATTGTAACTTGTTTTATTTCTATTATGGCTATCTCTACTTGTTTATAACTTATGTCCTTTATGGTCTATTACAATGGTACCCTTGTACTAGCACAAAATTCAGTTAAGTAGTTCATCATTTCCTATAATTTCATCTCCAAAAACATTACATTGGACACTTAGTGCTCTTATACGCCTAACATCATTTACTGCATACTCTCTCGGAACGGGGCATTATTACTAATCGTCAACCTTAAATTGATAATTCTCTAACGCCATGAGATTTAATTAATCTAATGTAGAGATTTATTTTACCTTTCTAATCCATCTTTTAACACTAAGAGATTATAGATAGAAACTAGGGGTTTACAATTTCTTCCCCCCTTTAAAATTTTCGTCCTCAAAATTTAAATTGCGTACCTTATTCAAACAACTGAGGGTATTGGGCACGCATCTACGTAACGGGCTCCCCATGTAGCCTCTTTTGCCCCGTGATTTCTCCATAGCACCTTTACTAAGCGGAATCCGCTTTGTGCGACTTACTTGATCTACATGATCTAGGATTTCTGCTGGATGCTCCTCGTAGGTCAGAGTTTTCCTTCAAGCTGAATAGGTTGCTCCGCAGAATATGTGAAGGGTCAGCTATATACTTCGTAGCATGGAGACATGGAACCGTCATGGATGTTAGCTATCTGGCGGTAGCATCAATCGATAAGCCACTTCACCCACCTTGTCTACTATCTCACTTAGGGGCCTATATATCGATAGTTTCGACTTTCCACGCTTAGAACCTCAAAATACCCTTCCATGGCGAGACTCATTAGGAATACTTGATCACCCATTTCAAACTTGGATCGTCTTCGTTGATCCGCATAGCTTTTACTTTGTCGTTTCTATCTTCAACCGCTCGTATCACATTTACTTTCTCGGTTGTATCTTGGACAATCTGAGCAGTTAATCTTCTCCCCAACCGTCCCAACAAGTTAGGGTTCTACACTTACGCCATACAACGCCTCATAGGGTTCCATACCAATACTAGTGATAGCAATATTGTGGCAAACTCTATCAATGCTAGGTAATTATCATTCCCTTAAACTCCATCACGGGCTCTCAGCTTATATCTTCGAGTGCAATGGTTCTCTACGATTGGCCATAATGCGTGGGTGGAAGCGATCTTGAAGTGTAATCTGGTGCCCATGGCATCTTGTAACCGGCGGAGTGCTGACACCCCAAATCACGGGAGTCCGTTGACCACAGATCCAACCTCCCGAGGCTTTGTGTCTCATATCCTTGAGACCGTACTTAATTAAAATAGACGATAGGGCCCGTCGTCCATACTCATCCCATACGGTTTACAAGACCATAAATTTCTATAGATCCAGGTTATTACATCACTCTTAATACAAAACATATGTTAAAACTAGTTCATTCTAATATACATAAAACTTAAGAATCAAGGCCACAGTCCGGCCCGGCTTCATAATCTTGGCTCTAAGAGATCATTTGCGGGCTTGTCTTGTACACGAAGAAGTCCCTGGCAGGGTAGGCTAACGCCTAAATGCGAGATAAATCCTCTGAGGCTATTCCCCACCTAAGTGCACGTGTAAGTGATCATTTCACAGTCAAACCAACAACCAATCCGTGCATACATGTTGTCTTATTATGGAAAAATCTACATGCATGTATGAGACGACACTCTACATACCCCCGTACAGTCAACCTCGACCCACTACGATGCAAGAACAATGGGAAATCAATCTGAGTCAATCAGAGCTCCCCATCTCAGCCCGTAGTCTATGTGATATTTATTTAATTATTTCGTGTCTTTTTGGCGCAGAACTTTTGGCGGGAGTCTCATAGCGGGTCTCTTACACCCTCCGACATTTTCGGGCTTTCTTAGTGTCCCAACGTCTAACCAGGTTTTAGGTTTTCACGAGGGGGTATCTATCCCTACTTTCATCGACATTTCATTTCCATTTCGTTTAACTGCTTGTGGAGCTTCAATTGGACTTTGTCCCATTAAGCCCACAATTCAACGCAATAACGTGCGGAAATCAATACCATGAACACACTTTCATGTAATGTGGTATTCTTAGCACACCAATGCAAGGCAATGTGTGCCACTGCACTCAAACCCATGACCAATGTATGAAGACCTCTACATGGACATTCTACACCATACACTATGTGTGTGCTATGAACACTCATGTCTAATGCACACAACATTTCATATATTTAACATACATGTAGTCATGTTAATATTCCACATATTCAAATCAATACATCATAAGCATGCACTACATCTTTCTATCATTCGGTTCATTCATGTCAACACATCATTCAAGCATGTATTAAATAATTTCGACCATTACTTAGGCAAGTAATGCCATAATTCATGTTCTTGGGCGAGACATAGTATGTGGATCCATACGACCCAATGCATATAATTATTTCCATCTTTATCACATAATTTCACATGTTCGGCTATGTCATTGAATTCATGGCAATAACACACATTAGCCATTCACAGCCTACGTCGGCCATACTTGGCCTAGGAATAATCTGGGCTTAGTCGAGGAAGAAGTCAGTTTTTGTAAATACCACACAAAACATCCAACACGCATTTCCCTGCTCGGGCCATATGCAGTCCCAAGCATTCGATTACAAGCCCAGGTTGAAAAACTGAAGTTTTGGAAACCCAAAATGAACTATTTCTCAAGCTATCCTTGACCCGGTAATGTTCAGCCTATAATTTGTACAGGAACGCATATTTTATTAAATTCTGGAGCTCAGCGAGCTTTCCATTAGAGTCAAGAGCAGCGCGAATCGGAGTTCGGATTAAAGTTATGGCCGTCGAAGTTGACACGGCCGATTCCACAGGGGTGTGGAAATTTGGGCACACCGTTTGCCGATACGCTCAGGATTTTGCCATTCCAGAACACAGTGTTCGGTCTTGGATAGTCCCAAAACCCCGTAAAACTGGTCTTTGACCATCACACAATCACAAACAAACCACACAACATCCAAACTCGCTCGGAAAACCGGACAAAACCCGTAGAGCCAAATACCACGACCCCTAAGTAAAATAGCAGTAGGAGAAACCTACACTCTTGTAGCGTGATTCAGGTTCTTTGCCGTCAAGGGTCTGCTCTTTGCACAACCTCCTTCCTCTTCCTCTTTGCTTTTTCCTCTACTTCCTCCCCTTTCCTCTTCTCTTTTCTTCCACTTTCTCCTTTCCTTTCCTCCCTTCCTCCTTTCCTTTCTCCCTTTCTCTTCCTCCTTTCCTCATCACTTTACTCCTTCCCTCCCTTCCCTCTTCTCCTTAACTGCTTCACGGATGGTTTGGAGCTCTCCCTTGCTCCTACCAACAGCCATGAGCTCCTTATATAGAGCATGGCAAAGAGCCATGCATGTTGACACATGGCTTTGCCATGCATTGTCACACATGGCTTGCCATGTGTCACACATGCATGCCTTTGCCATGCATTGTGACACATGGCTTGCCATGTGTCACTCACATGGCTTGCCATGTGTCACTCACATGGCTTGCCATGTGTCACTCACATGGCTTGCCATGTGTCACTCACATGGCTTGCCATGTGTCACCACATGGTTTGCCATGTGTCATCCACATGGTTCGCCATGTGTGTGACTACGCATTTCCTCGAAATGCGTGAAATTGAACTATCTCGAATTCAGCGAGGTATTGGGTAGCTAATTTTCACGAGACGATTCCAACGGTGCAATCCGTTTTGTCATCCGAGATCTAAAAAAATCCCAACTTTTCTTTGGACTATTCCGGTAAACTATCGTTTTCCCCCTTTTTATCTGAAAATTTTAAATTTAAAATTTTCACGGGTTTTCCCACTCTCACACATAAATAATTTCGTCCGAAATTTTAGCATACATACACATTCAAGCACATGCATATGCAATAGTCATTTGAAACATTAATGGCTAAGCACCTTCAGTCGAACAAGAGGATTATTGGCTCATACGGTGTCCTCATTCAGCTCCTATGTGCCTCTCGACTCGGTCTTTTATACAACACCTTTACAAGCCTCACGATCTTGCCCATAAGAGCCTACTCTCGGCTATCCATGATATGCCTTTGGTCCACCTGAAGGTCCCATCACGCATCAACAATAAAGCTCTCCCGATCCGCTATATGGGTTGGATGCAGGTGTACTTCCGAAGCATAGTGACGTGAAACACCTCATGAACGCTCGACAAACTTGGCGGCAACGCTAACCGATACGCAACCGTGCCCACCCTCTCGAGTACCTCAAAGGGTCCAATGTACCTTGGCGACAGCTTCCCTCGTTTGCCGAATCTAATCACTCCTCTCTTAGGCATCACCTTCAAGAAGACATGATCGCCCGCCTTGAACTCTAGAGATCGTCGTCGTACATCAGCGTAACTCTTCTGTCGGCTCTGAGCAGTAAGGAGACTCTTCCGGATCATACCCACCTTGTCCGAGGTGTCTCTAATCAAATTTGGACCAGTGATGGAGCTCTCTCCCACCTCTGTCTAACATATCGGTGATCGACATGGCCTCTCATAGAGAGCCTCATAGGGCGCCATCGCGGATACTACGCGTCGCTGTTATTGTAGGCGAGAACTCTATCAAGGGCAAGTGCTCATCCCAGCTACCCTTGAGATCAGGACGCTATACTTTCGCAACATGTCCTCTAAATCGAATAGTTCGCTCTGATTGACCATCCAGGTCGAGGATGAAGCGGTACTCATCGGTTTGTGTCCCCGTGGCCTTAAGCTCTTGAAGCGGCGTAAACCGAGGATCGATCCGATACTATGGAAGCGGAACTCCATGCGGCCGTACTATCATTATACGCCCAGCACAACGAGAATTCCTCCGATTGTGAAGGTCATCGCGTAGCGGAAAATGTGTGCCGACTTGGTGAGTGGTCCGCATAACCAGCGTATACATCATGCTTCCAGCGGCGTCCGTGGCAAGTGAGTCCACGAAGTCAACCATTGATGTGCTCCCGCCTCCACTCCGCTATCTCAATGGCTGGGTAGCCTCTTGGCCTTTGGTGCTCGGCCTTGACCTGTGGCTTGCGTGAGACAAGTAAGGATAAAATCCCTAGACATGCCTCTTTCATCCCGCTCGATATCTCTGACGAAGATGTGATACATCTTTGTGCCACCCTGAATTATACGGTAGTCGGGAACAATGGAACTCCACACGAGGATCTCCTCCCTCCGTCGTCGGCGGGGACCCTGACGTCCACCTGCAAGCTACCATCTGTGTGGATGGCCCGCCGTCCATTTGTCTTTGGCTGTATTCGGGCCCCGATGGATACTAGTTACGGGTCCACCTAGGACTCTATCACTGCGCTCCGGTAGAGGCGAAGCAGCCATCATACTTCGAGTACCTTGAGCTGCTCATCGTATTGTAGTCATTTTGGCTGTCTCGGCACGTCATCACGAAGGCTATACTAGCCAATACTCCCCGTGACTTTCGGCTAAGCGCATCAGCCACCACATTTTCTTTACCGGGATGGTAATGCAAAGTGAAGTCGTAATCTTCCAAAAACTCCATCCTACTTATTTGCCTGTGTTGAGGTCTCGGCTGCGTGAAGATGTATTGAGACTTTTGTGGTCTAAAGCACATAAGGCTGCTCACCATATAAGTGAGTAGCTAAATCTTCAGGCGAAGACTCTGGTACGCCAACTCCATGTCATGCGTGGGGTAGTGCTCAAATCATTCTTGACCTCGAGAACCATAGCCACAGCCTTCCCAGGATTTGCATCAGAACACCACGATCAGTCCTTTGAAAGCATCTCATAGTACACGTATTACCTATAAAATGTTGCTAAGGACCTATTAGACAAGACTAAATAAGCCTCCTCTTCCAAATTCCACCCAGGCAGCTCGCTCCCATAAGTCATCCCATACAGAGCTTGACCTCCTTAAGATTGATGTTATAGATCTTGCTAATAGGAAATCACTCTATAAACCTCACATGTCTGCACTTAAATCCCGAAACTACGTATCTCAGAGGTATTGGTCTCTCCAATATATAGCCTCAACCTTCCCAGGGTCCACTGACCTTCTGGCGATATCATTATCCCGAGAAACCCACCTCGGCCGACCAGGCTTCGTAACTACCCAGACTTGCTGAGTGTTGATCTCAGTGTGTCTGATTCTCGGTGATCTCATTCTCCACCTCATTGGGGGTAGATCAAGATGTCATCGACAAAGACCACAACAAATTGAGTCTAAATGAGGTTGGAACACCTATTCATGAGGAATCGTGAATATGCGGTGCATTTGTCAATCCAAAGGGTCGCTGTAGCTCAAAGTGCCCATACGGCGTCACCGAGCGTGCGCCCAGGATGCCTGCGCGCCTAACTCTCAGGCGTGGTAACGGTCTGAAAGGTCACATCTTGGAGTAGGCTATACTCTGGCCATTCGGAATAAGTCTACCTTGATCACCATTAGTGATTTTCCGATTCTTGGTGTAACCCTATTATTTATGCGTAATGATACCATAGTCGAAGGATCTTACCCTTATTTATAGTAAACGGAGCACCCCATGATGATGCTTGGTCTAATGAAACCCTTGCTGATAACTCACGTATTTGGACATGAGCTCGGCCCGGCGCCGTCCCTGGCAAGTCATAGAAATGGGTGACGTGCGAGGATACGGCTTCAATCTGAAAGTCTACATCCCTCGGTGGAAGTGAAAATCCAGGTAGCTGGATTCGGAAAACGTCTCGTGCTCTCCGACCACCCGGGGTAGACCATATCTGTCTCTTATAAGTCTCCAGTGAATGGCCCCCAGCCAACGAGTCATTGCAGTTCCATCGTGAATCATTTTTGGTATGATTGAAGCATCGATACTGTTCACGAAACACAACACAAGTACCGTGGTGTGTAGGCGCGACTCTCATGGTACAATCTGCAACCACCCGATGTGATCGACGGTCAATCAGGGTTGGTATGAACTGGCATGTCCATGGCAGAGATTACGGTAGTGGGAATCTGGAATCTCTACTTTCAAAATCTGACATGTCGATCGATTTTGCCTTGGTCCCTGAGGAGAATTTCACATGTAGTGGCTCGTCTAAGGTCTCAACCTCAAGCCCACTTCCTCTGCCCACCATCTACATAATTAAACAGCAGAGTTTAGAATCATTTTGTTGTCCCTCACATTAGAACACATGCCAACCAATGTGAAACCTAATATCAGAACCATCCGTTTGTTTCCCGGGCACCCTGAGTTCGTTTCTGACCTAATCTTAGCGGCACCTATATATATCCTACACGTATATAATTCACATAATTTAGCAACACACAATCACGCACATACAATCAAAGCATACGAAAAACACCTGATGCATCTTTGTGATCTAATTACGTCTTGTGGGATCACAGGTAACCTCCTACCTGACCTTGATGACAAACTATGATCTTGATATCAGCACTAGGTAATTCTCCCAAACCAACACGAAGCCATACTGGCTTTTATTAGCCCTAAACATTCTTCTTATATCCTGGGCCCTGCCCCACCGGGCCCTAGGGTATTCCTTGTGCCTATGCTCGATGTATTTGTGACACCCAAATAAGAGAGTCCAGTTGACCTGGAGTCGACTGGAAACACATGTCTCATATCCATGAGACCCATACTTGATAAAATGAACCAATAGGGCCCATCATCATACTCATCCACATCGTTGAGGACATATTCTATAGATCCAAGAGTTTATTATCGCTCTTAATAAATATATTAAAACTAGTTCAATTCTATCTCCTTAAAACAAGAATCGACCACGATCAGGCGGCTTCATAATCTTGGCCTCTAGGGCGTCGTTTTGGACTTGTCCTTTGTACACGAAAGGGTCCACAGTGAGGTGAAATGCGCCTAGTACGGATAAGTCCTACAAGAAGCCTTCCCACCTAAGTGCACGTGCAAGTGATCATTTCACGATCAAACCAACAACCAATCCGTGCATACATATTTGTCTTATTATGGAAAACATGTTTGTCTGAAATCTACATTGCATGTATGGATGACATCTACTTCCCCAGTGCGAGTCAACCTCATTTTCTGATGCAAGTGCCAATGGAAATCAATACCGGTCGTCCGGCTCCCCATCACAACCGTAGTCTATGTGATGTTATTTAATTATTTAGTGTCTTTTTGGGCGGCCAAGAACTTTAGGGATCTCAAGGTCTCTTTACACCCTCAGACATTTTCGAGGTTTCACCGGTGGATCTGTTGTCTAACCGGGTTTCGGGTTTCACGGGGGGGTATCTATCCCCTGCCTCCTTGACATTTTCATTTCCATTTCGTTAACGTGGAACTCAATTGGACTTTGTCCCACGTTTCCAGTACACAGTTCAACACTGACGATTCAAATCAATACCATGAACACACTTTCATGCAATGTGAATTATTACCGCACGCAATGCAAGGCAATGTGTGCCCTTTATCAAACCATGACAATGTAGAGCCTCTACGGACGTTCTACCATACACTATGTGTATGCTGAACACTCATCACCGTACTAACATTCATATATTTAACATACATGTAGTCATGTTAATATTCCACATATTCAAATGTCCCTCACATAGCATTTTCCTAACTTATCATTCGGTTCATTCATATCAACACATGTTCAAATGTATTAAAATAAATTTTCATTATTGCCAGAGCCAAGTAATACCATGATTCATATTTCTTGGGCAGGAATTTTATTATCATCAGTCATACGACCAGTGTATAAATTATTTCCATCTTTATCACATAATTTAAATAACAGGCATAATCATTGAATTCATGGCAATAACACATTAGCCATTCACGGCCATAAATCAAATATACTTAGCACAAGGAATAATCTAGACTTAGTCGAAAGTCAGTTTTGTAAATACCACACAGGCTTATCAACAACAATTCCTTGCCGGTGTATCGGTCCAGTGTTTAGATTCTGAAGGCGGTTAAACAAAAGTTTTGCAAACCAAATAGAACCATTCTCAAACTATCCTTATTGGCAAGTAACCAGCCTATAAATTTGGCTGGGAGACTTTATTTTATTAAATTCTAGACTCCAACGAGCACCGTGAGTAAGGCGCGAATGGGTTCGGATGAGAAGATTATGGCCGTCAAGTTGACGGCGATTCACAAGAAGTGTGGAAATTTGGGCTTTGGTTTCATTCCCAACAAGTTTTTGCCATTCCAGGAACCGTTGGATCTTGGATAGTCCAGCCGTAAACTGGTCTTTGGCCATCACGATCCACAAACAAACCACACAACGACCAAACTCATTTCGGAAGGACCAAACCGTAGGCCAATACCACGACCCTAAAGCGCTAAAATAACCGGAGTAGGAGGAAACCTACCTCTTGTAGCGTAGTTCAGGTTCCTGTCGGGTCTTTCACTTTACTGCCCTCCTTTGCTCTTCCTCTTTCTTTTCCTCTTCCTCCCCTTTCCCTCTTCTCTTTTCTTTCTTTCTTCTCCTTTCTTTTTCTCCCCTTCCTCCTTTCCTTTCCTCCTTTCTCTTCTCCTTTTCCTCACTCCCTTCTCCTTCCCTCCCTTCTCTTCTCCTTCTTTGCTTCACGGACTGGTTTGGAGCTCTCCCATATACCAACCAGCCATATGGCTCATATAGGCATGGCAGGCCATGCGCATGTTGACATGGCATGCCATGTCCACATAACCTGCCATGTCACATACATCCATACCATCTTGCATCATTCCTGGCTTTGTGTGTCCTCACATGTGACTGCCATGTCTAACTCCCATGGCTTGCCATGTGTCTTTCATCAGCTTTATGTGTGTCACCCATGGTTTGCCATGTCATCCATGGCTCATGTAATAAATCATGTGCCATTTCTCGAAATCGTAAAAGTGAACTCTCTCGGATTCAGCCGGGGAATTGTTGGGTGGCTAATTTTTCTGAGGCAGATTCACGCGGTGCAATCGTTTGTCATCAGAGATCTAAAAATCCCAACTTTTCTTTGGACTATTAAATTAAGCCTCGTTTCCCCACTTTTTATCCCGAAAATTTTAAATTTAAATTTTCGCGAGTTCCCAAAGAATCGAGAAATTGAAGCGAGGATCTATCCGATACAATGGACTGGTGCATATATAGCCTCACAATCATCTACATACATTTGCTTTATATCTTTCTAGGGAGATAAGTATTATTAGTATGTAGCAATGAAATTTGGTGGGCTTAGATCGATCTATCACAATAACCAAATAGCATCATCGCATTTGTGTCACAGGAAGTCTGTCCACTGAAATCCACATGTGATCTTTTCACATTTCCCTTTCGGGAATGGATAAGGCTGTAGTAAACCTCTTAGTTTAGTGTTCGATCTTGATTTGTTGACAAGTTAGGCACTTAGATCTGAACTCTGCTATCTCTATTGTACTCACGGTAGTGGTCTCTTAGAGTCCGATACATCTTAGTACTCCACTGGATGCATCGCATCTTTAGGTGATTATTTTCTTATGATTTCTTTCTTCAACTCCTATCACATCTGGGACATAATGCATGTGAGCAGGAAAAATTTTTTTTTTTTTTTTTTGAAAATGGCCAATTGGTAATTCTTGTAGGGCAGTCTGGACAAAACCTAGATATTTCTCTGGACCTCCCGGATGACGGATCAGCGTTAGAATCATCTCGCGAAGTCTAGTTAGACCAGCAGCTGCGTCGAATTCGGAGGCGCATCGGGGTTTGAAATGTCTTCGAGGAAAGGCAGACCAATCATGGGGTGCCATGTGGCACTTGCATGGGAACACTTGGCACATGGATGGGCCAAGTGTCATGCCTAGGATTGCATAGTTTGGAGTGGGAGCCAAATGTCAAGCCACCCTCATGCATAGACATAGAAATTAGTTGAAGTTGTGGCATGGAGAACACTTGGTCTTGGAGTTGACCAAGTGTCAAACAAATGGATGTTGGTGGGCTCCCCTAGGTCAAACCAACGGTAGTTTGAGGGAGAGATGGCAAACAATTCACAGAGAAGAGAGAAGAAAGAAAAGAGAAGAAGAAAGAAAAGAAAGAAGGAAGAAAGAAAACAGAAGAAAGAAAGAAAGGGAGGAGAAAGGAGGAGAGATTTTCCTCCAGTGTTTCAGATTTGGGTGGATCAAGAACTGATCCTACACACTTCAAAGTGAGGGATCTTTCCTCTTTAGTTACATTTCCTTGTTTGGGGCCATAGGAAATGGCATTTAGTTGAAGTTGCTATGCTTGATTGTTGGAAGGAGACCTTTATTGCAGATTTGTGATGTTGTCCATTTGAATTTTCTGGTTTTAGAACCCAGATTTGTGATGTTCCTTATACTGGTACCTGGTTGAAGACTGAATTTGTGATGTTGGCATGCTGTTTTCTAGTTTTGGACTGAAAAGCCAATTGGGTGTATTATTTTATGAATGAAAAACATGCAAGAAATTTCTAGGCTTCCATGCAGAATGTTTGGGTGTTTAGATCAAAGAAAACTCAGTTTTGTGTATCCTTTCATGCATGACCAACTTATGCAGAATGTTCTGTATTTTAGACCACAGAAGAAAACTCAATCTAGTGTATTATTTTATAGATAGAAAAAACATGCAGAAATTTCTAGGCTTCCATGCAGAATGTTTGGGTGTTTAGATCAAGAAAACTCAGTTTGTGTCTTTCATACACAATAAACATACCAGAACTTCTAGTTTTAATTTGATCAATCTAGTGTATTATTTATGAATAGAAAAAGCAGCATAAATTTTTTGGAAACTCCATACACAGAATGTTTAGGTGTTTTAATCAAAGAAAAACTCAGTTTATGTATCCTTTCATACACAATAAAACATGCAGAATGTTCTAGGTTTTAGACTGAAAGCTCAATCTGGTGTATTATTTTATGAACGTACATGAGAATTTCTGGGCTTCCAGTACAGAATGTTTGGGTGTTTAGATCAAAGAAAAACTCAGTTTTTGTGTATCCTTTCATGCATGACAACATACAGAATGTTCTGGGTTTTTAAATTTGAAAGAAACTCAATCACGGTGTAGTATTGTATGAATGGAAGAACATACGGAATTTCTGAACTCCGTGAGAATCATTTTGGGTGTTTAGATCAAAGAAAACTCAGTTTTTGTGTATCCTTTCCATCCATGACCAACATGCGAGAATGTTCTTGGTTTTAAATGAAGAAAGCTCAATTTGGGTGTAAACCTTGTATACATAGAAAAATGAATTTTCTGACTTTCATGCATGACTAAGATCTGAGAATGTTTTGGAGTTGTTAGATCAAAAACTCAGTTTGATGTATCCTTATCATGTTAACATGTGAGAATGTTCTAAGTTTTTATCTTGAAGAAAACTCAGTTTTATTATTATTGTATGTGAAAAATAAATGAATTTATAGGCTTTTATGCACATTAACATCAGAATGTTTAGGTTTTTAGATGAAAGAAAAGCTTCGGTTTAGTGTATCCTTGTATGCATGACTAACATGCAAAATGTTCGGTTTTTATCTTGAAGAAACTCAGTTTGGTGTATTTTGTATGCATGAAAAACATGCAAGATTACATGGGCTTTCATACAGTTAACATGAATTTCTGGGCGATGGTGATGAATAACATACGGGAATTATGAATATTAATTGAGTGAATGTAACATCTCAGAATTTTCATGGAACTAGTGATAGAATAATAACATACGAGATTGTGAATATTAACATCTTGAAGTTCTCTGGGACTTATCGTTATTGCATGTTTTCGGATGTACCATTTGTTTTAAGAGTTTTTAAGGCGAAAATCAAAGTTATTATTATTATGAATGAATGCCCGTCGCGGAAGAATTTTGGAACTAATCGGATTTAGTGCGCTGTACTTATATGATATCTTGACTTGAATATATGGAATATTCTGCATGTTGCCTTAATATTTAAATATGAAATGTTGTGTGCATTAGACGCCAGTGTTCACCAGCACATAATGTATGGTGTAGAATGTCCATATGAGGTTTTCGTACATTGGTCATGGGTTTGAGGTGCGATGGCACGAAATTGCATTGCATTGGTGTGCGGTAACACCACATTACATGAGAGTGTGTACATAGTGCGATTTTGCCTTTGCATTTGGTGTTGAATCATGTGGGCTTGGGAATGGACTGAAGTCGAGTGGGTTCCATGGTATTAGCGAAATGGAAATAAAATCAGCCGGGGCGTAGCAAGTGGGGATAGATACCCCCTCGGTGGCTTTGAAAACACAGTTAGGCAGCGTATCCACGGTGAAAGCTTAGAAAAATGTCGGAGGGGTGTAGAGACCAGCGGTGAGACCCGAAAAGGATTACATTGCCTAAAGACCACGAAGCGATCAAATAAATATCACGCCATTGCCGAGTTGTGAGATGGGAGTCGGAATTGACTCAGTGCTGATTTCCCATTGGCACTTGCGTTGAGTGGTGGGTCGAGAGTTGACCAGTGCTTGGGCCATGTACGGTGTGATCTCATACATCCATAGATTTTTCCATGATAGGATAACATGTATGCAGATTCAGTTGTGGGTTTAGTATTGAAATGATCATTTGCATTTGCACCTAGGTAGGAAATAGCCCTTATAGGATTTATCTCTTTGGGCGTTAAAGCTCCGCCGTCATTAGGACCCCCTTTTCGGTACGAGGAATGGTCACGAGGCGAGACGACGCTCCTTAGGGCGGGTTATGAAGCGGGCGGATGTGGCTGTGATTCTTGTTTTGTGCCTTATATTCGACGACCTAGTTTTAATATATGTTTTGTATTAGGAGTGATGCTCAATAACTCTTAGATCTATAGAAATGTATGGTCTTGTAACCGTATGGGCCAGAGTATGATGATGGGCTATTGGGCCATTTTACTCATGTATGGGTCTCATGATATGAACATACAGTTCCTTAGGGTTAATGGTAGTAAATGGGACCGGGTTTTGGGGGTGTCACGGCAGTATCGGAAGCTTAGGTATACGAATGCAGGAGCGGTGGGGCATGGGTTTAGGACATCTTTGTTAGTAATGTGGGACATCACGACGATGTAGCTTGGTGTTGGAGCTTGAGTTAGAGTTACCTAGTGTTCGGAAATTGATATCCAGTTCATAGTTCGGTATCAAGGTCTAGGTAGGTTGTTACCTAAGAGTCTACGAGACAGGATTAGATCTGGCTTATGCATTGTGTGTTTTCTTGTTTGTACTTTGATTATGTGCATGATTGTATTATTAATGCCAGTACGTGAATTATATACATGGTAGGATATATATAGGAAATGCCGAACAGGGTTGAAAGCGTAACCTTAGGATTTCGGGAAACAAACGGATGGTTCGGGATATTAAGTACATTTTTGGTCGGCATGTGTGCTAACAGTTGGACACGAAAATGATTCTAAACTTGCTTCTTGACTGTTGTAGATGGCAAGTAGAGGACGGGGGCGTAGAGGTCGTCCACGGGGTGATGGTCGACCACCACCTGTTTTTGATCAGCAAGCCTTAAATGCAGAGGCCATGGGTCGCTGCGATAGCCCGCGACTTCACGGGCTGATGATGCGGCTAGAATTCGAGGAGGTGCCGTTAACCTCAGGAGGTTCAAGGCACACCATCCTCAGGCGTTCACGGGAGGAGGGACCGTGTTGGCCGACCGGCCCAGTTCGTCAGTTGAGAGGATTCTCGGGCTATAGAGATCACCTCGGGATACTACTCGGATTCGCTAGCTGTTCCGACTTGAGGGTGGGTCGGATATGGTGGGAGTGAGTCCGACTTCGGACAGAACTATGACATGGGATGATTTTGCGGACTATTCATGGGGAAGTACTTTCGACACGCTAAATCACGAGAAGGCCGAGTTCCGCCCAGTGAAGACGGGGGCGATGAGTGTACTTGAGTGCGTGGCAGTTCCGCGAGTTGGCGCGTTTGGCGATGATTATGTGGCCCGCGCGCTTGGTCGGGAAGTTCGAGGATGGGTTGGGTTGTCCATCGGGAGGCCGGTGCGGACCCATAACCTGCAAGATATGGACTCGTGGTTGAATGCGGCCTTGATTATTGAGCGAGAGGTAGATGACGCTCGTAGCATCCGAGATGCGGGTGCTAGTAACATGAAAGGGGAGCGAGGTTCTTCTTCGGGCTCGGGAAAGAGCGGACTTACATTCCCACGAGGTTCCCGGTGAGCGCGTATGCGAGACAAAACCCAGTCAGGGTTGATCGGTACAGGAAGATGACATGTGCCATCGGCCAGGACACATGGCCAGGCTGTCCTCGGATCACGGTTTGGGACCGGGGGCGCCACGATCCGTCATGATGGGGTATGAAGCGGACTCGATTATGTTCCTCCTTACAGCATGGGCAGAGGCAGTGTCGATCTCGGGGTGCGACCACGAGCATCAGTGTTTCACGAGACCAGACCCAGGGCGGTATGGGTCGGGTCGAGGGCGGAGTGTACGAGGCCGGGACTTGGGGCTCGAGGGCGTGTGCTTCGCCATTCTCCACAAAGGCCCGAGGCAGCGGTCTGGGTCCCGGTGATTCGAGTCACGTTTCTACTCTTTCGCTTGTGGGCAAGGGTGTTATTTGGCCTGGTCATCGCATTCCTTTATTCTTCGTCTTGTGTGAGTGTTGGGCTTAGGGTTGAGACAGCTAGACCTTGAGCCATTGCATGTGAGTTCTCCCCTAGGGACTAAGGAGAGAATTGATCGGATATGTCGAGGATGTGAGTTAGAGATCTCTGGGATTCTACTCACGGTGGACCTTCGGGTCATGGACATGTCAGAGTTCGAGGTCATCCTCGGGATGGACTGGTTGACGGCACATCGGGTTGTCATAGATTGTGATCGTATGAGAGTTACCGCCTACACACCAGACGGTACTTGTGTTGTGTTTCAAGGGAATAGGTACGATGTTTCACCCCATACTATGTACGATTCACGATGGCACGGGCAGTTGACGGGTTGGCTAGCTAGCCTTACCCTAGAGGACGAAGTGAGACAGGATGTGAGTCTACCTCGGGTGGTTTGCGAGTACGAGGATGTTTTTCGGACGAGCTACCAGGATTACCTCCACCGAGAGATGTAGACTTCCGCATTGAGTTGCATCCTGGGACGTCGCCTATTTCTATGACTCCGCATAGGATGGCGCCAGTTGAGTTACAGGGCTCAGGAGTCCGAATCACGGGAGTTCTTGGGCAAGTTTCATTAGACGAGTACTTCACCATGGGGTGCTCGGTTCTATTTGCGAAAAGAAGGATCAAGACCCTTCGACTATGCATCGATTACGAGACGGAGTTGAGCAGGTTACAATCGAGGAATCGGTATCCATTGCAGGGATTGATGACTTGTTTGATCAGCGAAGGGCGCTGAGTCTACTCGAAGATAGACCTTGCTTTAGTTACCATCGGAGTTGAGAGTGGGGAGGCGGAGACATCCTAAGGCGGCGTTCGAAGGGGCGCGGTATGGGCACTTTGAGTTTAAAGTGATGCCCTTTGGATTGTGGCGAATGCCGCATTCATGGACCCTCGTGAATAGGGTGTTCGACCACATTTAGATCAATTGTGGTGGTCTTTGTTGATGACATCCTGATCTACTCCCAGTCGGAGTGGAGCGCGGGATCGAGAATCGTACTACGGCTTTTGAGGATCATCGGTTATATGCGAGTTCGGTAAGTGCGGTTTTGGCTTGGCGAGGTGGGTTTCTTGGGGCGCGTGGTGTAAACCGAGGCGTGTCGATGGACGGGAAGGTTGAAATTTGTAATGAGTTGGGAGGCCGAGTCGGTCTTCGAGATCGTAGTTTCTTGGGATTGGCGAGTGTGGGGGGTTTATGAAGTTTCACCCGACTAGCGGCGCTATGACAAGATTGACCGGAAGGAGGTGATTTGTATGGGATGACTCATGTGAGCGGGCGTTCAGGGGTGAAGGGAAACGCCGACTCCTATTCTAATAGTCCCAGAAAGGGGACAGAGGTACACAGTGTACTGTGATGCTTCGAAGGACGGACTAGGGTGTGTTCTGATGCAGTCCGGGAAGGTTGTGGCTTATAGTTCTCGGCAGTTGAAGAATCACGAGCAGAATTACCCTGCGCATGACATGGAGTTGGCTGCCGTAGTCTTCGCCCTGAAGATTTGGCGTCACTACTTGCCGCAGTGAAGCGATTCGAGGTGTTTCGGACCATAAAAGTCTTAAATACATCTTCGCGCGTGAGACCTCAACATGAGAAGCGGCGTAGGTGGATGGAGTTTTGGAAGGTCACGACTTATTTGCATTACCATCAGGGTAAAGGCAAATCGCCAGTGGCTGATCGCGGCAAGCCCAGAAAGGCCTGGGGAATCTTGGCTAGTATGGCTTCGAGATGGCCGGATGCTAGGGGCGATTAGGCGGGTTCGATTTGCGTCGATGGCAGGCTCGGGAGTACCTTAGGATGTATAGTGGCTATGCCGGTCTGGCGAGAGTGATAGAGTCCCAGGTGCAGGACGCAGAACTAGTATCCATCAGGGGCCGAGTACAGTCAGGTGCAGAGAGAAGAAGGAGTGGGCCATCCACGGATAGTAGTCTTCGGGGTATAGGGAGGGACGGGTTGTGGTCCTGTCAGTGGATTTGAGGAGGAGGTCCTCAAGGGTTCCGGTATTGCTCCCGGGTCGGCTGTACATCCGGGTGGCACGGGTATCATGACCGTCGCGCGGTGCTGGGCGGGATGAAGAAGCATGTTGGGGATTTTGTCCAAGTGATTGTCTCACGTACCGGTGGTCGGTGAGCACCAAGGCCGGGGCTACTCGACCATTGGAATGGCGGAGTGGAAGTGGGGAGCACATCACGATGGACGCTGTGACTCGCACCCACGGACATCACGAAAGCATGATCTTTGATATGGGTTATAGTGGGCCAGGCTCACCAAGTCGACACATTTTTTGGCCCGTCTGCGGATGACCTTCCTGCTTGGAGGTGCACGGGTTGTATATACGGGAGATATGAAATGCGGTTGCATGGGTTCCAGTCTCCATAGTATCGGATCGGGATCCTCGGTTTTCTGGCTCGGTTACGGAAGTTTCCGAGGAGGAAGGCCATGGGGACGGCTTTCGATGAGTCTGGCTTTTCATCCTCGGACGGATGGTGTCAGACGGACTATTCGGATTTTTAGAGGACATGCTACGAGCATCGTCACGGATCTCAAGGGTAGTGGGAGGAGCACTTGCCCTTGGTAGAGTTCGCCTACAATGCGGCTATCAATGAGTGGTCGGATGGCACCTTATGGGGCTCTCTGCAGGAGGCCCGTATCGTCGCGATATGTTGGACGGAGGTGGGAGAGGCTCAAATCAGTCAGATTTGATTAGAGACACCTCAAAGAAGGTGGGTATGATCGGAAGCGTCTCCTTCTTTCGGGCCGACCAAAGAGTTCTGTGTGTGATATGACGGCGACCTCTAGAGTTCGGGTGGGTGATCATGTCTTCTTAAAGGTGATGCTAAGAGGGTGATCAGTTCGGAGAAAACGAGGAAGGCGTCGCCCGGTACATTGGACCCTTGAGGGTACTCGAGGAGGTGGGCGCGATTTGCTTATCGGTTGGTTGCCCGCCGAGTTTGTCAAGCGTTCATGAGGTGTTTCACGTCTCTATGCTCCGAAAGTACACTCCAGATCCAACTCATATAGTGGATTGGGGAGAGAAGCGTTGTTGATCTTGATGGGACCTTCGAGGGAGGGACAGGGTGCGTATCATGGATAGCGAGGAAGCGGGTTTTGCGTGGAAAGACTGTGAGACTTGTGAAGGTGTTATGGCAGCACCGGGTCGGGAGGCGACATGGGAGCGCGGGACCGTGCGGCGCCAACTATCCACTTCTTGTTTGAAGGGAAGGTGATTTTCTAGTCATTAATGTTTTAAATGATTGTTGCATATGTGTGGTTGTTGTTTGTATGTATGCGGGAATTTCGGGATGAAATTCTTTTAAAGGAAGAGAATGTGGCTTGGAAAAAAAAATTTTTTTTTTTTTTTGAAAATGAGCGAATTGGTAATTCTTACCGGAGCAGTGCAGGACAAAAACCACAGATATTTCTCTAGACCTCGGATGGCCAAGCGGATCACGCGTTAGAATCATCTCGCGAAATCTAGTTGAACCAAGCGGCTATGTCGAGATTCCGAGGCGTCGGTTTTGCACGTGTTCGAGAAGAGGCCAGACCAATCATGGGGTGCCATGTGGCACTTGCATAATAGGAGACGCAGCGCGTGGATGGGCCAGTGTCATGCCACTAGGATTGCATGATTTGGGTGGGAGCCAAATGTCAAGCCACCCTCATGCATGAGCATGAAAGTGGTTGAAGTTGTGGCATGGAGAACACTTGGTCTTGAGTTGATCAAGTGTTAAACAAATGGATGTTAGGTGGGCTCCCCTAGGTCGAACCGGCAGTAGTTTGAGAGATGGCAAAACAATTAGTAGAGAAAGAAGAAAGAAAGAAAGAGAAAGAAAGAAAGAAAAGAAAGAAAGGAAGAAAAGAAAACAAGAAGAAAGAAAGAAAGGAGAAAGGGAGGAGGAAGTTTTTTTCCTCCATTGTTTTAGATTTGGGTGGATCAAGAACTGATCTACACACTTCAAGAGTGAGGATCTTTCCTCTTTGGTTATTTGTGTTTGAGACTATGGAAATGGCATTTGTTAGTTGCTATGTGATTGTTGAAGGAATAACATGCTGAATTTGTGATGTTGTCCATGCTGAATTTTAAGGTTTAAGACTGAATTTGTGATGTTGTACTTGCTAAATTTTCTGGATTTGAAGAGGCCCAGATTTGTGATGTTGTATGCTGTTTTTTTCTGGTTTTTAGGATTTGAAAACCCAATTGGGTGTATTATTTTATAGATAACCTTGCAGAAATTTATGGGCTTCCATGCAGAATGTTTTGGGTGTTTAGATCAAAGAAAACTCAGTTTTGTGTATCCTTTCATGCATGACCAACATGCAGAATGTTCTATGTTTTAGACTAAAGAAAACTCAATCACAGTGTATTATTTTATGAATGAAAAACATGCGGAAATTTCTGGGCTTCCATGCGGGAATGTTTTGGGTATTTAGATCAAAGAAAACTAGTTTTGTGTATCCTTTCATGCATGACAGAGCATGCGGGAATGTTCTAGGTTTTAGGCGGAAAACTCAATGCGGTGTATTATTTTATGAGATAGAGAAAACATGCATAAATTTTGGGCTTCCATACGGGAATATTTGGGTGTTTAAATCAAAGAAAACTCAGTTTTGTGTATCCTTTCATGCATGACAAACATCACCCCGGGGAATGTTCTAGGTTTTAGGCTGAAGAAAACTCAATCGTGCATTATTTTATGAATGAAAAACATCTGAAATTTACGGGCTTCCATGCGGGAAAATGTTTTGGGTGTTTAATTCAAGAAAGCTTCAGTTTGTGTATCCTTTCATGCATGACAACATACGAGAATGTTCTAGGTTTTAGGCAGAAGAAAACTCGTCTGGTGTAGTATTGTATGAATGAAAAACATGCGAATTTTACGGGCTTCCATGCGGAATGTTTGGGTGTTTAGATCAAAGAAAACTACGAGTTTTGTGTATCCTTTCATGCATGACCAACATGCGGAATGTTCTTGGTTTTATTTGAAGAAAACTCAATTTGGAGTGTAGTATTAGCCATGAAAAACATCACTGAGAATTTTACAGGCTTTCATGCATGACTAAGATCGCGAGAATGTTTTGGGTTATTAGATCAAGAAAACTAGTTTGATGTATCCTTTATGCGCATGACCCCAACATGCGAGGTATTTCTAGGTTTTATGCGAAGAAAGCTTCAGTTTGTGTATTATTGTATGCATGAAAAACAAATGAATTTTATGGGCTTTCATACACTGACTAACATACGGAATGTTTTAGGTTTTAGATCCCGAAAACTTCGGTTTGGTATATCATGTATGCATGACTAACATACAAAATGTTCCTAGGTTTTTATATGCGAAGAAAAACTCGGTTTGGTGTATTTTTGTATGCATGAAAAACATACAGAATTTTATGGGCTTTTCATGCATGGTTAACATGCAGAATTTTCCTAGGCCCGATGGTGATGAATAACATGCGGAATTGTGAATATTAATTCGAGTGTGAATGTTAACATGCAAATTTTTCATGGAACTAATGACTGATGAATAACATGCAGAGATTGTGAATATTAACATGCGAGAATTCTCACGGAACTTATATGGTTATTGCATGTTTTTTGGATGTCACTTTATTTGTTTTAAAGTTTTTAAGGCCCGAAAATCAAAGTTGGCTTATTATTACTTGAATGAATCTGAGTGCGAGGAATTTACTGCGGAACTAATCGGTTAGTGCATGCTTATGTGATATCTGACTTGAATATGTGGAATAACATGGCGCATGTATGTTAAATATATGAAATGTTGTATTGCATTAGACATCGGTATTCATACTTTTTATAATGTACGGTGTAGAATGTCCATGTAGAGGTTTCGTACATTGGTCATGGGTTTGAAGTGCGATGGCACAAATTGCATTGCATTGGTGCGAGTAACACCATTACATGAGAGTGTACATAGTGCGATTTTGCCTTGCATTTGGTGTTGAATCATGTGGGCTTGGGAATGGGACGAAGTCAAATTGGAGTTCCATAGTGTTAAGCGAAATGGAAAATAAAATGTCGGGCGAGTAGCAAGTAGGGGATAGATACCCCTCGGGTGAAAAACACGAAAACTGGTTAGACGAGTATCCACCGTGAAAGCCCGAAAAATGTCGGAGGGTATAAGAGACCTACGGTGAGACCAGAAAGTTACATTTGCCTAAAAGACACGAAGCGATCAAATAAATATCACATAATTGCGAGTTGTAAGGATAGAATTCGGAATTGACTCAATCTTGGAATTCATTGGCACTTGCGTTAGGTGGTGGGTCGAAGAGTTGACCCGATTACTTGGGCCATGTACGGTGTCGTCTCATACATGCATGTAGATTTTTCCATGATAGGATAACATGTATGCAGTTAGTTGTGGAGTTTGAAATTTATTAGAAATGATCGTTGCATTTGCACCTAGGTAGAAATAGCCCTTATAGGATTTATCTCTTGGGCGTTAGCTCACCGTCGTGGGACCCCCTTTCAGTCTGAGGACAGTCTGACGGGCAGCGCTCCTTAGAGTAGGGATTATGAATGGTAGGATGCTGGCCTTGATTCTTGTTTTGTGTATATATTAGAGCGACCTAGTTTTTAATATATGTTTTGTATTAGGAGTGATGTAACTCTTGGAATCTATAGAAATGTATGGTCTTATGTAGTATGGGCGGAAGTATGATGATGGGCCCTATTGGGCCATTTATCATGTATGGGTCTCATGATATAGACATCTGAGTTTCCCCTTGAGTTGACGGTAGTCAATGGGACCCCCAGGTTTTGGGGTGTCACATAATCTACGGCCGACACCTAGTGTCCCATCACCTCGTAAGGTGGGTTACTCTGTTCATCCATTATCTATCTTGTTTCTCAATTTCGTAGTCTTTTTGGTCCACAGGCTTTGAGTCTCTAGCCACGTCACTAACGCTGGCCGAACATGAAGAATTTGCTACTAGAGTACGACTCACACGATGTCTCTGGCCCGACCCCCATAGATCTCAGGTTCTACTAAGCATTAGCAAGTGCCTTTAAGTTGTTTAGGGAACTAGAGAACTCACCTTAGCGCATCTGCTACTACATTTGCCTTGCTTGGGTGGTATTGATAGTGGATCATAGTCTTTGATGGCGATTCTATCCCTCCTCTGTCTCATGTTTCAAAATCTTTTTGTGAGAATAGATATTATAGGCTTTTGTGATCAGTAAAGATCCTGCAAGGTACTCCATAGAGGTAGTGTCGCCATATTCTCAACGTGAACACTACAGCCGCTAACTCTAAATCGTGCGTTGGATAGTTTACTTCATGCTTCTTTAATTGCCTTGAAACATAAGCTATCACTCTATCACGTTGCATCAACACACAACCTAAACCTTGCACGGAGGCATCCTGATATCACGTAAATCCCCTCACTTCACGAGGAGTGAAATCTTGATGCGATGATCGTCTTTGCTTTAATTCATCGGCTGATACGACGGGCTTCGACCAAATGAACTTCTCTTCTTTTCTTATTAACTTAGTCAGTGGAGTAGCTATCTTTGAGAACCCTTCTACGAACTTTCTATAGTAACCCGGCTAAACGAGAAGCCGACTTGATTGTTCATGGGTGGTTTCGATCTGATAGCCTCTACATTTTAAGTCTACTTGAAATACCCTCGGCGGATACCACATGTCCAAGAATGTTATTACTCGATCTAACCAAAGTGGCATGATGAACTTTGCATAGAGCTGATGCTCTCGAGTTTGTAATACTATCCTCGGATATACGCATGCTCCCTCTTACTACTTAGATACGGATATCATCGATAGAGACTATGACGAATTTGTCTAAATAAGGTCCAGAACCGCGATTCATTAAATCCATAAAAATTTCTTTGGGCGTTGGTTGAGCCGAATGGCATCACCAAAATTCACAATGCCCATATCTAAGTTACGAAGGCTGTCTTGGGAACATCTTCCCTCGCACCTTCAGTGTGATACCACGATCGTAGATCTATCTTCGAGAAGACCTTAACTCCTTGTAGGCGATCAAATAGATCATCGATTCTTGAAATGGATGCGATTTCGGATGGATTACTTTGTTAAGGCTTGTCTATGAGAAATCGATGCATAAGCGAGAAGGCTCCCATCTTTTTCTTAACAAACAACAGGGCTCCCCACGGTGATGTCTTTCAAATCTTAGCAAGCCTTTACTCAACAATTCTTCCATTTGCACCTTCAATTGTTTTAGCTCAGCTGGTGCCATCGTCTGGTGCGCTATAGAGATGGGCTCACGTGCGGCGCTAGTTCAATCTACGTGCGGTGAAAACCTGGTAGATCCTCGAGAAATACATCGAACTCGTTCGCGGGAACTTACGCGATTGCATCTCGCGTGCGATTCTATTGCATACACCAGGTACCCCTGGCATGGTTTACAGAGCATCTTGTTTGCTTGTATTACGCTAATTAAACTTGTAGGAAGTATCTTCCTCTCTCCATAAAAGATCACTTTTGGTTCCACAGAGTATTAAGTTGGACCTCTTTCTGTAGCAATCGGCGATGTGTGATGTTTAGCTAACAATCCATGCCCGAGGAATGATGTCAAAGTCATGAATATCAGTACTATTGGATCAGCCTCGAACTCATGACTTGCTATAGATCACTTTACTTCCTGTAGACTCAATGCGCGTAAATGTGATCACAGTCAGGAAGTGACACTACCATACTACACTCGGTCGGTCTCATCTCTATCTGAGCTCTCTGTAATTCCCAGGAAATAAAAGAATGGGTGCTCCTGGAGTCCA
Source organism: Tetrastigma voinierianum (assembly GCA_016808115.1). Taxonomy (NCBI): domain Eukaryota; kingdom Viridiplantae; phylum Streptophyta; class Magnoliopsida; order Vitales; family Vitaceae; genus Tetrastigma; species Tetrastigma voinierianum. The sequence continues at coordinate 47,905 of JAEQBH010003267.1, forward strand.
CCAATACATGAGCATCGATTATCAAATAAAGAAATGGTACACATGACCACATGCAGGGTAGCATGATGCTTCTTTGAGTCACCATATATACTCTGCGGCGGCCGAGGTGCATCGGTGCTGCGGATGGTCTACTGAATTTTGTCACTCTAGGGGGTATGCGCACTCTACGCAACTCCGCCACTGGGTTTGCCATGCACTAGTAGCTCCTCCGGTCTGAGGGGCCTCCTATCGGGTCCCTGACTCCCAGCGTCGCCACGAGGCGTAGATATGGCCTCGACGGACTCGATGCTTGCACTTGGGCTGATCCCTCATGAAATGGCCCTCTTAGCCGCATCTGTAACACCCAGTCCTGCCCTGAAGACACTCACCGGAATGTGATCTGCCACATCTACTGCACACTGGTCGGCTCCTCCAACTCTGTTGGCTCCTAGACCTAACGATGGCCAAAACGAACTCGGCGCTGGGGTCTCACGACTCTTCTTGACTCTGTGACCATCTTTGGCGGCAGACCACTCTTAGGCATTTCTGGCCTCTCACGATGGCTTCTCCGGTCCGGCTCACTTAATTTGAATTGTGACTTTGACTTCAGGGCGGTCTGTGCACTCTGCTCTACTCTGGTGGCTGCCTCCACCAATTGCCCATATCTGGTATGTGATGCAGATGTCACTATGGTCCTAACTGCGGGGTTAAGACCTGCCATAAATCTATTGATCTTCTCTTGTTCATTCTCTGCGAAGGAACTATGCGAATCAACTCTGAAAACTTCTTTTGGCCTGGGACGAGGGCTCCCTGCTCAATCTATAAAACTCTTCAACTTTGGCATCTTTATAGCTTTTAGGAAAAATCTCTCTGTAAATTCTCTCTTGAACTCGCCCATGACACCCTGCGGGTTTGCTCTTTGATCACGCCTTCCACGGTCGCGGCGCGATCTTTAAGTAGGAAGGCAGAATAGGAGACCCTCTGCTCCTCTGTACACCCCATCATCTGAAAAATCTCTTCGTTTGCCTCTATCAGATCGCGCTTTCTACGGGTCTACCGCTGCCATCATACGACCGCGCCCCTAATTCTGGGCGTGCTCATTCGATATCGGACTCGCGGTACGCTGAAGGGCGCTGCTATCTGTGCCATCTGTTCCATACGCCTGGAATAGGTCACGGGAGTAGGCTGCAGTCGTCTTGTTTGTGATGCATTTGTGGGTGTGCAGAACTCTCTGGCACGTTGATAGACTCGTCAACCTGCTCTCTATCTGGTGTGGGTGCCTCTGTTGCACATTTGCTTCCTGCAGACGACCTAAAGCCATTTGCATAGCTAAATGTGTACTAGTACACTATATAAACAACAAAATGAAATTTCAAGTTCAGCCACTAACTCAATATAATCGCGCGATAATTCCATACAATATTTAACTCACAATTTGATGCATATTCATAATATGTTGAATTCAAGTACTATAACTTATGCTTTAGCTTATGCAATCAATGAAAACATAACTCTTGAAATCTGAAGAATGATGTGTACACAGAATAACTTCATGCCTTAAGCATAACTAGTACACAATTTGTACGAAATAGTTCAAACTTTTCTCTTAAAACTTTCTTTCAAGCGAGCAGGAACGCTGCGATACCAACCGGCCAAGACCCTTCCCGGACCTTATCCCTAAGGAAACTCTTATGCAGGAGATCCTGTAGGGCACTTCAACGGACTCCTCGAAACCAGCTGTCGGATCAAAGAAATTAGTAAGACCCTTACTTTCTATAACGGTTTACTTGTTTATTAAACTCAGAAATTAATTTTACTTTTAATTAGTTAGGGTGATACAAATTTTTACAACACCAAATGACTTATAAAATTTTAAATGGCCTCTTGGCTGCATTTTGATAGTGAAATTTACTTGTCGAAAATTTACCTTCTCTTAAAACACTCAATTCCTCCCAACTTCTTTATTGAACTTGCAATAATCATTATCATATTTCCACACTGTACTTCTTACATGTACTCAATTCTCAATTTATAAATACGAACTTTAACTTAAGCCAGAATATATCTAGATGCATCATATATATGAAAATGTGAATATTACAAATATACAATTTCAAAATCTAAAAATATGTGTGTTCAATTACATATCCATTCATACAAAAGTTTTACATCATAGGTGCAGCCCACCTATAGACAACAAAATGATGACGTCCTGTAGTCATGATATACTAATGGAACTATAAATGGCTGCAAAATGAACAAACAAGTTGAATTTTGTGAAAATATATATCACATACACTAACATAATGATATCATTTGTTTTATGATTTCTTTCAAAAAGCCCTATGTATATCCCTTGGTGGCTTTAACCATCACGAGGCGATTTAAAGGCTAACGCCAGCGGCTGAAGCTTACTAAGTCATCTCAACTTCACTATGTTCACGGAATTTCTTTTGCATGTCGTCACGTGGGACGGCTAAAAACTTATCGCGAGCAACTACAATACGAATTTCTTTGTGTGAATTGTAGTGCTAAAACTCTGAGCAACTTCTGACGAGATTTGCGCATGCATACGTGGTGCCTATACTTTCTATGGCTGAAAACCTTCGTGCGAATTTTCTGCATCGTCGCATAGTGCTTGCTTTTTTCTCTATTCGCCAGCCAGGCGACTATGGACGAATTTCTTACGCATCGTCCACATAGCGGCTAAATCATTGCATTTATATCTTAAGGAGCCTTGGGTTTAATACATTTACTTATGATAACCTTAAAGAAATCACAAATCTAACTCGTTTTGAAACTTCTAAAAAATACTCTTTCCCAAATATATATATTTTTTGATTATAACTACCATATTCGACCTGCCATCAACCAATTTGCATGAATTTGGAAGGATCTTAAGTGGCAGAACCACTTACCTTGAAGTAAAAAAAAGTCACTCCCGTCAAGCTTCTCTGAGGCTAAGTGGACGTGACTCCCTGCCCGTCTACACAATATTCCTCATCATTACTAGTGAAAAAAAAATTTAAATTCTCAACTATAAGGTCAAGAATCTCAATTAAGACCATTTTTCTCTATATATCCTCATAACTTGTTTCTACTCAACCGAGACTCTCTAATCCCAATTTTTATGTAAAAGTTTTAGTTTTGACCCTTAGGGATCACCCCACGTGGTCCATTTAATTTATATATGAAGGCCCGGCACGAAAGTATATTTTTACACAAAACGGACAGCCCATAATAAGGCGAGATGGTAGCACCACCTTTGCTCGGGGCTCAGTTTTCAGCAGTTCTTCTTCTCACGGTTCACTTATATATCACCTTCTAGTCACACAGAATTGCCTTTTGTTTCTTCACTCATTTAGAATCATGGTTCTAAGGTTTCTTCCTCCAATTGGAATCCTCAATTTGGATCACCAAAACTCAAGTTGTTAATTTTATATCAGATTACTCAAATTGGCAGAACAGAATCTGCACATAGCTCCTCTTGGAAATATTTCTGCACTCTGGGTTTAAAATTTGTGAACTGCCTTCAGCTAGTATTCCTATAAATTCTATTTTACCCAGAATTTTGAATCACTCAATTTGGATGAGTGAAACTCTACTTATGACCAAAACACTACAACCATGCAGAGCAAGAGCAAAATCAGTGAGCTACACGAGTTCACCTTTCAGTCCATATTTAGGAGCCTTTGAGGCTACAATTTGCTCTTGGTCCCTTCTATACATTTGTATCCCTATCTCTTATGTCTCTTTACCAATTGGAATCAATTCATTTGGATGATTCTAACTTAATTTATAGCCAAGAAAACAGGGGTTTACAAAATTTTGACCTTAATTCCCTTCCAAAAACCCAACATTCTCCTTTTGTTTTAATTTTTTTTTTTTTTTTTCCTCAAACTTGGTTTCAAATCCTCTAAATTTCAGAGCTTATTTACTGTCTATTATGATTCTTAACACACACATAAACATTGCCCATTCATTTTTGAACACCCACAACAATTCACTGCCAAAACTTTCATCAACTAGGTTTGTGTGTGAAAAACAAATTTTCGTTCAATGATTCTTAAAGCCTATAACTTGGCCTGAAATCTGAGCATAATCTACATTTACCCACAAACATTCCTGTAAGGGTTATATGACAATCACTTAGGTTTGACACAATTTCTGAGTGCAAAACCCCCAACAACATACAACAAAATTCTGCAAAACAATTTCCATTATTACTGCTGGGAAATTCCAGCAAAAGAGGAGAATGAGCCAATTTCTTACTTGGTTCTTGACTTAGAGGTGAGAGGGACTTGGGAGAGGGGTTTAAAGAAGGTGAGCTTAGATGGGCTGCGGAAAGGGAAGCTGTCTTCATCTTCTTCCTCCTCCTCTTCCTCTTCCTTGCTCTTCTTTCTCTATTCTCCTCCTCTACGATTTTTGCCTAACCAAATGGGAGACCAAAATCCGAGTTTTGGTTTGTCTCTTTGGCTGTTATAGCCTCAAAATTTTCAATTTCAAGTTGGCCCCTTAATTTTTAATATTGAGGGAACATAACTTGTTTTATTTCTATTATGGCCCATCTCTACTTGTTTATAACTTTATGTCCTTTATGGTCTATTATTGGTACCCTTGTACTAGCACCAAAAATTAGGGTTAAAGTAGTTCATCATTTCCTAATTTCATCTCTCCAAAACATTACATTGGGACACTTGGTGCTCTTTATCGCCCCTACAACATAATTCTTTTTATACTCTCGAGAGCAGGGCATTATTACTAATCGTCCCGACCTTAATTGATAATTCTCTGCCTTAAAACGATTTAATTAATCTAATGTAAGTTTATTTTACCTTTCGTCATCTTTTAACACTAAGAGATTATAGATACAAAGCAGGGGTTACACACCACATCTAGAGAATTTTTCAGTGCAGGGAGCGTTCGAGAAGACGACTCATTTTAGAGGTCGATTTTGAAGAAAGCCGGGTTGTGGCTTGATGTTTTGGTATAATATGTATTCGGTGGTAATTTATTATGTATTGTATTAGAGTAATGTATAACTCTTGGGCTATTAGATAGTTGGTTGAATATTTTGATGAGTATTGGTTTGTAGACCCCAGAAATTTGTTTTTATAGGTGCGGAGTCTACGCGATCACAGAACACTTATAGATTTTCACGCGACGGGTTGATGGGTAGTGACAGACAGCACGGAGATTGAAGTGCACGAGAGAAGTGCCTTCTCTGCAGATTTCCATAGTTAGGACGGTCGGTTCGCTTTAGGCGAGAAGTAAAGTTGTTAGAGGCTGTCGCGTGGAGGACGATTTGGCGGAGATTCCGACAACTCAGTGAGATCGCTTTTTCCTACTTGTGTTATTCTTTGGCTCGACCATGTAAATGGATTAGGAATATTCTAGGCTTGATTTAGCGGTAATTTCGTCCTCAAAACATTTTAAGTAAGTGGAGAAAATTCTATTTGTGTGGCGTGAACGATTGCCAGCAGGGTTTCCAGTTCACATGATTTGGTTATGTTTTTACGCGATGTTGGTGATTCAAAATGAATTGCTTATATTTGTTAATCGACCCATGTGGCTGAAGGCTAATCGATACCCGTGTGAGCTAATTTTGGTGTTATTGACGAATTTAAGCCTTATGAATGGTGAATTAATTATGTTAGTATATACATCATTTTACTCTATTAGCATGGGTTTGTTGGAATTTGGCATAATGCATTCCATATGCAGGGCACCCTAGAATATTAGGTGAGTGTGTGCAGAGAAAATAAAGGAAAAATGTTTGTGAAAGGAATTTCGTGAAGATTTTGGAGAATTGTGTTAGGAGGTGTCCCGAAATTCATTGAAGGGGCCTGTGAATTGTTTGAAAGGACGTATCCAACGGTCGCCTCGAAGGGTAGTCGATATGTTGTCGGATCTCATTAGTAAGTTTTCGAGAACAAAAAGCTTTGTTTTGGCGTGATTTTACCCTTCGCAATTGGCTTGGAAGCACGTATTGGGAAGTCAGGTGAAGACTCGAGACATGGGTTTGGGCATGTAGACATTGTGGGATCATGTGTTTAGCAGGTGTGATTGTTTGCCGACATGCGCATAGGTGGAAGTAACCCATGTAGGAAATTTTCACGCTGTGGGCTTTGCTCACTGTCGAAGGATCATATTTCGATTATAGGGGGAGGTGTCGGGAGACGTGACTCCTTAAGGCCTTGTTTGAAGAAAGCGGGGTTATGGCATGGTAGAGACTTTAATATAACATGTATTAGAAATTGTACATTTTAATATATGTTGAATTAAGAGTGATTTGATAACTGTGAACTGCTTGGTAATATAGTTGATGTACTTTATGAATATTGATGCGAGGGCCCCAGTGGCTGAATTATTTACTTGCATATGGACCGGGTGTGGTCATTGTTCATAAGCTGTTGGGACAGCTTGTATTTGGGTGGGCTCCCATTACAAGGGGCTACCCCGTTACAAATGTTGAGTGTCGGGATTCTGGACATCGCGAGTATTACGAGTTATTGAGTTATCCAGCTGGAACCACCCATTTTAGGCGTCATCTTCATGGTATCTTATATATATATATATATATATATATATATATAAAATTCTGCTAACTTTGATATGTTTTAAAGTTTGCATGAGAAACCCTTCCTAGAATGGACATTATATATATATATATAACGCCCTTGCCATATACCTTACTCCATATATATATATATATGATGAGGTTATTAACAGGCCAAAGGAAAAGCCATATTTTCAGAAAAATATGGCATTGTTTGCGGTGATTTTATCTCATAAAGACCCTAGATTTTTGATCTCGAATGATAGGATGCTTAGTTGGAATCGTCTCATGGCAGAAATCTAGTTGAACCATACCCGACTAGATGAATTAGAGATAGTATGTTTTCAAGCATTTGACGGAGATAGACATCAGGGGTGCCGCGCGGCGCCGGCGCGTAGACGTGGAGCCAAGTATGTGCTGAGCTGTATGGTCGGTGGTGTGTGTCTAGGCGCGTGAGAGACACGCGACCGCAAATGCCATGTCACGCACCATGAGAGTGAGTAGTGGAATGAGAATGGATCAGCGAAGAAGGAGAGTGCTAAGGTAGTGAGCGGGAGAGGAGGATTGCTGCTAGGAAGGCTGGGTTCATGGTAGGAGAGAAGGAACCAGCGAAAGAAGAAAGAAAGAAAGAAAGGAAGGAAAGGAGGAGGAGTCAAAACCTCCAGTGTTTGCAAGGTTGGATCAAGGACTTGATCCCTAAGCTACAATAGGTAAAGGATCTCTCTTATTTGGTTTATTCCGTAGCGGGGCCAGCAAATGGCATTTGGTTAGTATGGTTGCTTGACCCATAATGGAGATTTTACAATATAGGGCTAAATCTGTGTTTTTGGTGAGATCTTTGTCGAGTTTTCCATGACCCACATGTTGTGTTTTAACCTGCTGTGGCTATTACTCATCCAAATTGAATGATTCCAATTAATTTGTGGGTAAACTAGACTCATAGAAGAACATGTGTCCTTGAAATAGGTCTATCCAAATTCCGACTCCTTTTGACTCATAAATGCATTCAAAGTGGAGCTGATAAGCTTGATTTTGGTTATGTTTGGCAGGTAGAGCTGTCGATTATTTTCCTTCTACCCCATGACTGTGTTTTGGCCATAACTTGACCATCACTCATCCGAATTGAGTGACTCTGGTTGCCCAGGTAGCCCCAGACTTAAAGAACATATCCTTGAAATAGGTACATCAGAGTCGGACTCCTTTGGACTCAGAAATGCATTCAAATAGGGGCTATGTTGAGCGGTTTACGGTCTGTTTGAAAACTTCGTAGCCCGTTTAAAACGATTGTTTCAACTTTATTCTCATACTTTTATATCGGCTTCCAATTCATAATTTGGTGACTTTACGGGGTTAATCTACACTAAGTTGCTTGATGGTATGAGCTTGAATCTAAAGCCATTGTGAATTGTGGATTAAGAATTTCCATCTCTTAATTCGAGATGACATGATGTTTTTGGTGTGTGTTCCAAATATTTGGGATTGTATGTATTTTGCTTGAATATGGACTTGTCTTGGCACTCTGCATGAGTTTGTAGGTTAATAATTTCATGTCTCACGACCCTGGGGTGTATGAGTTGTATGTTAAATTGCAATTGAAGTTAGGGCGTGGGGATGCATGCTTGTGTGGTGCATTTGAATATGAATGTGTGGAATGCTAGCATAACAACATGGGTAATGATGATAGACTAAACATATGAGCTGACCCAGTGCATTGGGCAGGGGTTCATGGTACACACACAATGTCTGAGGTAAAATGTCCATAGAGGTCTTCCTTACGCCGCTTATGAGTTTGGTATGAGTTTGAGAGTCACGGTAGCCTGATTACATTACATTGGTGTATGACGAATCACCGCATTACATGGGTTTATGTACATGGTACTAATTTAGCCTTTGCATTTGGTCTTGGTGTGTATGGAAGCTCGGGGAATGGGATGAAGTCAGTGAGTCACCTGATGTTAAATGAAAATGGAAAATGAATAGTGTGACTCCCCCCAGATCCGGGGTCTGTTGTGACCGTCGACGTAGAATACTCATGGATGTCGAGTAACCCGACACCACACCATCGTGTCCCCTTTTTCGGGACCCATGATTTGACAAAAATCGGGTAGAGTCTCCTCTGTATGGGAGATCTACCCAAAATACAACATGTACAATTACATGGCAACATAGCTGATATTATACAGCGACACATAGGGTCCACACTCTGAGTAAAAATGGCAGTATGGGGCTCGACATCATACTCAAACATATATGTGGCGCCCCCAGATCCCGGGTCCCGTTGACCACCGTCAACCTGCGGAATACCTGTGTCTCATATCATGAGACCCATACATGAGTAAAATGGCCACATTGGCCCATACATCCATACTCACTAAAAAATATATCCAGCTTGACTATATTACTGTAGTTCGAAGTTAATACATCACTCTTAATACAAACATATATTAAAATTTAAAAATTCCTAATACATGTTATACAAAAAGTATCTACCAAACCACATGACGGCTTTCTTCTTAAAGCAGCCTCTAGTGGCGTCGTCCTCACGAACACTCCAGCACCTGAAATGACCAGTCCCTCGACGGGGTGAAGGCTGATGCCAGGTATTAATCTCCTACGTGGGTTACTCCCGCTAAATTGCACATGTGGCAACCAAACATTCAAGCAAATTCATGATCCTACTTGAATGTCACATACTAATCCCATGTCTTGAGTCTCATGACTCCTCATACCTAAGCCAAATGTGAGAAAAACAGCATTTCAAAACAAAGTTTTGTTCTCAGCCCCGTACTACAGAGTTTTGGTAAAATCTATTGGACAACCCTCGAGGTGTGAATTCGCTGGGTAATTCTCCGAGAAAGCAGTCATGAATTAGCCTCGAGATGAAGCTGTTGAACCGCTCTCTGAGCAATTCTTCGAAAATCTTCCTTGAAATTCCTTTCACAACCATTTTCATTTTCTTTCTACATTTTCTTTCATGTCTGTGCACTCACCTACCATTCTAGGGTGCCGGTGCATATGGAATGCATATGCCAATTCCAAACAATTTCATGTTAATATATAAATCGTATACTTATTAACAAATTCACATTATTCAATTCATAGCAATAACATCAAAATTGAAAAATGGGCTAATAAACAATTCCAAGCAATTCATTTTGAATCGCAAACAACCTGAAATTCACACACAAATCATGTGAGCGGTAAAACACAGGTATGGCATTGTTCCACGGCCACTCTAGGGATTTTCTTCACTCGATCGAATATTTTGGGAAGGCATTCAGAAAAATACGGCCATCCAGGCCTTAACAAATCCTCATCCATTAAAATGGCTCTTAGCCAAAAGAATAAATCAAGTAGGAAAAGACCTCTACTACCTCTTGGGTTGCAAACTCACAGGTGGTGTCCACGTGTAGCGTAGCGTAGATCAACTTTGCTTCTTGGCTGGCGAGGCAGACGGTCAGCGAAATCTAGAGAAGTCACACTTTCTCTCTCTAAAACCAGTCTCTTCCCCCTCACTATCCGTTTCTAGCAAATGGAGAAGAAGATGGTCCCTTTTTGTCTTTATTTTAATCTTTTCACTTAATTCCCTTTGTGTCATTTAGTTTGATTTTAACAGCTTTTTGACACATGGCTTAATCTAAGTCATTCATTTCCATCCTCTCACTAATCATGCAACGTAACTGTCCGCGTGGAGTGCGTGTAGTAGGCTGACTTTTGTCGCGTCAGCGTATCTGGTTGTCATACGGCACGAGCACGGTGCCTGCGTGAAATTCGATTGTCTGCAGTTCGACCCGAAGTCGGCGATGGTAGCTGAATTTTGTGAGCGATTCAAGCGGTGAGTTCATTTCATCATCGTGATCTAAGAAAAATTTACGGTTTTGACGAAATTACCATTTTACCATTTTTCAGAAAATTAGAATTTTCTCGGGTTTTACATTCTCCCCTCTTAAAAGAATTTCGTCCCGAAATTACGTACAATCACAACAAATCACATGCATATGCAATGTGCACTATGCCATGCATGTAAACTAATTCATTTGGCATTAAAAGCGATAAGCCATTACTTCATCTAGCGAAGGATAGGTGGCCAGCGTAGATGTCCTACGTGCTCCCACGTTGACTTCCTCCACTCAGCGATCATACGCCGTAGCACCTCGCTAGCCTCACGGTCTTGTGTGTAAAACCTTATCCCAACTATCCATAATGCTGCTTTGGTCCCTCTCGAAAGGTGTATCCTTGTCAACCTCGAATCTCTCCCCGATCCACTACATGAGAATTTGCGGATCTTAAGTGTACTCCCGGAGCATGGAGACATGAAATACCTCATGGGCACGGCGTACTTGGCGTTAAAGCTAACAGGTACACTCTAGGTGCCTGCCACTCTCGAGTATCTCGGGGGCCCGACCTCGGCGATAACTCATGTGCTGCCGAACGACCACTCCTCTTAGGCATCACCTTCGAGAAGATGTGATCTCCAACCTTGAACTCTGGGGTTGGCGTCCTTTGCTCAGGCCCTAGCTCTTACCGGCTTTGAGAGCGTGAGAAAACGTTATCGTATCAAGCTCTCACCTTCTCGGAGGTGTCTCTAATCGAATCAAGACCGGTGATGGAGCTCTCCACCTCGGTCCGACATATCGGTGTCATGACCTCCCACGTCTGATGCCTCATATGGCGCCATACGTATACTCGCGATAGCGTTTGTAGGAAAATTCCACATAAGAGCAATTACTCTTCGGCCCCCTTATGATCGGGCGCGCACCATGACATGTCCTCCTAACACTGTATGGTCCGATGCGGCCCGACCATCCATGCGTAGTTGAGCTATGCTGTAGTTAACTTAGTGTGCCCACTTAGCCTTTGGAAGCTCTTCCCGAAGTCGCAGCGGCAGTAACCTCGGGTCCCTATCCGACACTATGGATACTGGTACTCCATGTAGCCGGACTATCTCTCGAATGTACAATCGGTAGAATCTCTCCAATGTGAAGGTCATCATATGACTGAAAATGTCTTGGAGCTGTGGCCAGGTCTAGCTATCACCCATACCCCATCGCATGTCTGCGATTGTCATTGGCAGAGTGAATTCATGAAAATCCACGTCGTGGCGTGCTCCCATTTCCTCGAGGACACCTCGATGGGTGAAGTAGCCTTCTTTGATACGGTGATCATCCTTAACCTCACCGACACGTGGGGACATCGTCGAACAAAGTCCCCCATGTGTCTCACTTCATTAGCTCGATGTACGGCAGCGAAAGTCTGGTACATCTTCATGCCACCTGGATGCATAGCAAATCGAGAGCAGTGAAACTCCTTGAGGATCTCCTCTCAAATCGGTCAACTAGGGAACCACTACCCATCCTCTATATCGAAGACTACTATCTGCGTGGACGGTCCAGCCCTCGTCACTGTACTACGGTAGCCTTTCATTCAGTCCTAATGGACTCATCTTCGCATCATCCGCGGGACTCGATCACTCTGCTTCGACATAGGCCGGCGTGGCTCTTAAACTCCCAGGCGCGCCACTTCCCCCTCGCTGCTTTCGTGCGTAGCCCAATGGCCCCATCCCCACGGTCTCGAGCATCGCCACTCCCTAGGAAGCTATACTAATAATGCTCCGTGACTTTTGGTACGGGTGCATCAGCCACCACATTTTTCCCCACCGGGATAGTACAAAGTGAAGTCATAATCCTTTAGGAACTTCATCCATACATGTTGCCTCGTAAGGTCTAACTGCGTGAAAATAACAGGACTTTTTGTGGTCTAGAGTACCTCGAAGGCCTTTCGCCATATAAATAATGGCGCCAAATCTTCAAGGCTGAGACTACGGCCAGCGAGCCTGTATCGTCGTGGGGTAATTCTACCATGATTATTGATTAGCGGGAACCATAATCTACCCTCCCGAACCATATCCAGCGCATCCCGATCCAGGCGCCGAGGCATCGATACCAACATGTACCCACGTCGCTAATCGGACTATCAAGATGAAGCGATGGTAAGTCTCCTCTTCAACTCCTAGAATGCCTCCTACGCGCCGGTCATCCCGATCAAACGACCTCCTTAAACCGATCGTCATAGGTCTTGTGTCGGGAGAAATCCTTGAGATCTTTGTAATTGCCCGGCCGATCGAAACTCATTATCTCGAAGGCGACCCGGCCTCTCTGACTCATCATGGCCTCGACCTTCTCTAGGTCCACTGATACTCATGAAGCTGACACCACGTGTCCCAAAAATCTCACCTCAGTAAGCCAAAACTTTACGCCTTCTTTGTACTTGGTGTACTCAGCGATGATCTCGGCAAGCGGCAAGTGATCCTCAAGTGATACTCATACTCCCTCTCTGACTGGGAGTAGATCAAAATTCCATCCACAAAGTCTACGACCAGTAGTCTAGATAGGGTTGAATACCGTACATGAGGTCCGTGAATCTTTGCTTTGGTGCATTCGTCGATCGAGGGCATCAACGTAAACTCAAGGGTGCCCGTAGCAGCGTCACGAGCGTTGTCTTAGGGATATCTATCTCCTAACCCTACGGTGATGGTAACTAGTGGGAAGATTCTGTTTCAGGGTAGCTCAAGCTCCTCTTAGCGATCAAACAGTCATCAATCCTCGCGATGAGTCGCGATTCTTGACCATAGCCTGTTCGCGCACATAATCGATGGGTCGAGAAGGGTCTTGTCCTGCTTTTCTCAAATAGGCTGGAGTGCCTAGCGGGTGAAGTGCTCGACCCTAATGAACTCGTCATTAACTCTGTGGCCCGGACTACGAGTTCTAACGACTCACGGCGGTACGCATATGCAGTCATGAGATGGCGAAGTACCGAGGAGTGTAACTCGTCACAGAAATTACAACCCTTCTGAGGCAATCTGGTAGCTCATTCTAAAAACATCCTCATACTCGTAGACTACTCGGGTAGATCTAGAAGTCGGGTCTCACCTCTCGTCCTCGAAGTGGGCTTGCCCAATGACACGCCATTGTCAATGACACGGACTCGTACAGCGTAGGAAAAATATCATGTTTGTCCCCACGAAATACGAAACCTGATGCAGATGCTTGGGTGTAGGCGGTAACCCTCCTACTCCACGATCGATGCTGACTCTATAAGGCGTTGTAATCCATCCCAAGGATGAGGTTGAACTCTAACGTCATGACCCTCGGGTCCATGAGTAGAGATCCGGAGATCTCTAGCTCGCAACCATAACATATCATCCACATCCTCGCCACAATCCCTAGGGGAGGAATTCACATACAAGGGCTCCTCCAAGGCCTCAACCTCCGGAAAATACTCATTTCCTCACAGCCGCGATGTCGAATGCATGCGAAGAGCACCAAATCAGATAATACTTTCTTGCCCGCATGGCGAGATAGCAAGAACATACCATGTATAAGCTTGGTGTCCAGTTGACTATTGCGATGGTGTGATGGTGTAGACACACCCTGTACCCTGACGTCCTGCACGTGGGCCTGTCCTGTATCGGCCCATAGTTTGGCCCCTCGGCACGGTAACAAAAGGTGCGTGTAGCACCACAGGGCCCGAGCGGCTCGCTGACCCATACCCGGGGTGTGGAGGAATATCTTATATCTCTTGTCCCATTTATTTGGGATGCGCTGTCCCCAGCAGGATCCATGTCTCTAGGGGCAAATCCTCCTCATATGTGCGGGTTGATAGCGATGGTAGCACCATCACGCCCCGGCGTGACAACTACGTCTGTCCTGGCGGATAAACTGCGGCTGGAGACACGTGAACTCGAAGCCTTCTACTTCTTTCTCAAACTAGAAGAAGACTTACTCTCCTTCCTCTTCCACTCCCAACACCGCGTCAGAGTGCTCAGAGCATCCTGCGATCTCTCTCTCTCTCTCTATGGTCATGACAGTCCCAACCATAGGGTCCCTTTCTTCAATAGGCGAGTCTATGATATAAACATATGACTATAAAACCATAGTCCACCAAGAGTTTAAATCCATCCGCTCTTATAAATAAATCTGACCCATATGTATTTACAAAATATATATCAAAGCCACAATACGCTTTCTTCTTAATCACTTTGTAAGGAGCACCCTCCACTAATAGTAGCGTCACACAAAAATGTGATTACATGGCCCAGATGACAAAGCCCAGTGAAGTGATAATCTCTATGAGAAATTTATACGCCTAAGTCGCATACGATGATGCCTGATCAAGCCTGCATTCAAGTGCAACACATGTATACTTGAATGTCTACCTTTATGCCATGAATGGAGACTTCAGACTCACCATGCCACAGTATGCAGAGCCCTGCAGGCTCCATTACTCAATATTTCATTGGTAGCCATATCCGAAGTCACTTTCAGTGACTCGCCTCATATCACATATTCAAATGTGACAAGCTATCCTTTGGTATTACCAATGACCCATGTATGAGCCTCACTGACCATTGCAATCACAAATGCCAATGAGCAACAAATCCCAAGTCAATCCCGACTCTTATCACACTGGCGAAGTCTATATGATAAACAGCCAGTGCATCTTCTTTGAAACGAGAACTTTTGGATCACGGTCTCTTACATGTTCGGGCTTTCCCAGGGGTGCGGTCCCAGCTTACTCAGCCAGGCACACATTAATTATATTTACTTTTATGCTTTGCTTAGTAGTCATTTGACGTCGTCCAAATGCGAACTCACTACTGTTCATCGACAACGATGATGAATTGTGAAATCTCCATGCACACACACTGATATGCACAGAGTCACTGTGCGCCTTCTGCAATGCTAATATCATGCAAAATTCTCATGTTACATGTGTTCTTCGCATGAACCATTGTCATCGTTGTGGCATCAATTTCCATGCAAAACATATGTGCAAAGCATATAAGATTCAATCATTTCATCACTAATATATATAGATATCATATCAACATATTAGCATCCATCAATCATGACTAAACAAATATTGTCATATAGACTTCCTTACGCTAACTCATGGAAATTCATGCCCAATACAATAGCTCTGACATGCCAGCTATTAATTCATATCAAAACCCGGCTATTCACATCGACACAACCAAGTAACTGCACACTTGGTGCAAAACATAGATTTTCAGAATAGATTTGATCACCCACTGCCTTCCACAGCACATGGAAAGCATCTTGACTCAATGGGCTTTCCATAGAGTCCAAGAACACCCGAAATGGAGTTCGGACGCGAAAAATATGGTCGTCAGAAGTTAGAGGCACACAATCAGAAATATGACCACTATGTCCCATCTACACACTTTGTCTGAAACACCCGAATTTAAGTAAGGTTGTGGACACCAATTTCCCTCCACAGGCATATGGATAGAGTCTTTACTCAATGGGCTTTCCATAGAGTCTAAGAACACCCAAAACGGAGTTCGGAAGAAGAAGTTATAGCCGTCCGAAGTTGGAGGCAAACAAAACAAGAAATGCCGCCTGTATCCCCACGCCATAGCGTGTTGTGCACCTATTGTGGCGTGCGTGATGCTGCTCCCATCTTGAGAGCGTGTTGCACTTGTGAAGTGCGTGGCGAACTCCCTTTGCCCTGTTTGTGCTATTTTCACCAAAAATCATCTGGAAGTGTCCATTCACCGTGACCAACGTCCCGATTTAGAAACGCCAAATTAGCCATAAACGACCTGAACCCACCTCGAGCACATTTTTTCAAGGTATCACGACAATTTCCAAAAACAGCGATTCCGAAAACAAACCCGACCACCAGGTTCATCAGGGGCGGTCAGCATTCCCGACCACACGAAACTTCGATCCCGATGTAGAGCGTACCTGCACTGACCATTCACGACCCCAAAACCAAAACGTCCATTTAATGGCCAGCGGAAATTAGTAAAAAGTAGGAGAATAAATCCTACCAATCCATTATCTCGATCCTAACACGGACTGCGTGAATAACACGATACACTCGATCTAACACGTCTGCATTTCTTGAATAACAGGTATAACACACACAATCGATTAGCAATTCCTGGCCCCCGATAAAAAATCCAAACCATTGAATGGACTTTAAACATGAATTAAACCAAATAGGAGAAAACTCCTACCTCTTGAATCATAGAAAAAATTCTAGGAAGTCAGTGGACCTCCCTCGACAGAAACCTAATTTCCCCAAACTCTTCACGTGAATCACCGTGAAATCTCTTGTTTTTATTTACCAGCGTGGCCTTGTCGGAAGTGAATGAACTTTAGATCTTGGCAGAAATGATCCCGACCACCCGATCTTCATAGATTGAAGAGAGAAGCTCTTCTCCCTCTCTCATTCGGATGCGTGGGGAAAAGAAATAGAGAGTGGAAGATTTTTTCTTCTTTCATACTTTGGACGATAATTGCGTCGTGCGCGTGTCACTCTAAAACATCGGGTCCGTTTCTGCCCCGACACAATTTATTTCACCCCTGTTCAAGTTCCAATTATCTTAAGTGTACATTCTTTCAATATTTTTTTAATTTTCGAGATTTTCTAAAATCTCCTTTTTAGGAGTCTGGCGCCAGAAAAGTAGTGAAAAATTCGACGTAGCGGAATTCAGCGAAATTCTCTTGGGTTATTAGATTTCGGAGGCAGTTCAACGGTGAAATGCATTTTGATTATCGAGATCTACCAAATTTTCGATTTTAGTTTGTCTTATTAGACAAAATTATAGTTTTGCCCTTCTTCTTTAGGGGTTTCATAAATAATTGTCGGGCGTAGCAAGAGTGAGGAGATAGACACCCCCTGGTGAAAATCACGAAAACCTAAGTTAGACAACGTATCCATTGGTGAAAGCTTAGAAAAATGTCTGGGGTGTGGGAGGCGAGAGAAAATTTTGTTGCCAAGAAGACCGAAAGCGATTAAATATTATCACATGAACTACAAGTTGTGTGATGGGAGTCGGACTAACTTCGGTATTGATTTCTCGAACTGGCACTTGCATTGGGTGGTGGGAAGGTTGACGTTATGGAGCATGTAGGTGTACGTCTCATACATGCAGCCAGTTTTTCCCATGATAGGACAGCATGTCTGCATGGATTGTGTTGCTTGTGTGACTATGAAATGATCATTTGCATGTGCACCTAGGTGGGGAGGGGCGCCCTTTGTAGGTTTTGTGTCTCCTCTGCCAGGCGTGTTAGCTCACCCGAAATCGATGGGACCTCCCTTTCGGAGTGCAAGACACCTGCGGTGGGCAACGCTCCCTTAGGCGGGATCTTGAGACGGTCAGATTATGGCCTTGACTTAGATGTTTTGTATATGTATGAGGATTGAATTAGTTTTAATACATATCTGTTTTGTATATTAGAACACACTTGGTTCCTAATAGATCTATATTTTGTACCATATGTGAGGGGTGTTGTGAGCGAGAAGAATGAGCGGCGACAGAATCGGACTCTTACGGGACTATATAGAATTCTTGTATATTTATGAATTAAATGAGCGAGATGGAGTCTCAACACATGAAACGTATGGGTGTAATATCGGGACACCCGATATTCACATGTTTCTGTGGGTCGACGGGACCCTTGGGTTTTGGGGGCATCACATCTATGATTGAGTTCGGATCTTTACATTTATCCTCTCTTATTGGGGATTTAGGTATAAAAAAATTAATATCTCTTTATGATATATTATTAATAACGAAATAATAATTTTTGGAAGGAAGACTTTCCAGTTAGGGTATTTGAATCAATATTAAGTAAGTACTTTTAGCCTACAACATTTTTATTGATGTTTGATTGTAATTTTTAAAAATAGTATTTAATTTCTACACGTTTTGATGATGATTTTATAAATAAATAAAAATTATCCTTTAATTATATCTTTAGAACATTTTTATTATTAGAAAAATAAAAGTAACTACTAAAATCACCATCGACCACATGACTTATTTCATATAACTTTATTTGAAGTACTTTTTATGAAAATGTTTTATTCAAAAGTGAGATTGGCACCTTTCAAGAGCTTCTTCATGAAGCATTATATTAAGAATATTGTAACGTCCCGTCCCAAGAGGGTGTACGGTATGTGTAACCGTAGGATTGCATCTATGCACCAAAGGCTTCCTTAATTATTTGAGTGTCATAGTAATATTTTTAAAAGTTGTTTTTAAGGATGGAATTTTAAAGTTTTCAAAGCATTGTGACACATTTGCAATTAAGGAAAGTGGAGGGGTGAAAGTACAAATTATGGAATTTCAGGATAATAATAATAAGAACCGCAATGGTTCAAAGAAGCCTAGAAAATTCTCTGATCTAGGATGACCAAAGTAATTTGGGCCATTAAATTCGTCTCATGAAATCTAAGTGACCGAGAAAAATTCGTTGAATTAAAGACCGGTCAAATATTTTACGATTTTTAGGTGATAAATTAGTCAAACGATTCTAGGAACCCCGAGTTTTACGAGAATCTCGAAGTCGGGAAATAGCGGAGTTAAGTTCATTTAAAATAAATTAGGCGAAAATAAATAAAAATTTTAGGGACAGCGGTCAGAATGAGACAACAGACCATATATCCCAAGAATGATAATAATAATAAATAAATAAATAAAAAGATAAAAGTCAAATGTAAAGGAAAACGGGCGGAGAGACGAGTGCATTTAGAGAAAAGATTTTATTTTTGTTTTCAACACAGCTTCTCTCTAAGATCTACGGAGTAGGATCATGGGTTTCATTGGAGCAAAATGTAAAGTTGGTCTGGCAGCCGAAGCTCTGGCGTGGACACCAAAATCTTAAGCGTTTCGATGCAACTTCCACGAGGTAGAATTTTCTACTTATTGTTATTTCCTTCAAAGTATGTAATGGCTTGAATTTTCTTAAAGTCGTGAGATCTGTAAATTCGGAGTCAAGTGCACCGGCCCGATTTAGAATTTTGGCACTATTACACGGACGATCCGGTGAATTTACCGGGATTGTTTTTCGACGATTCGGGTTGGCTTTAGGATTGACATTTAGACCGATCCGGGACATAATTTCCGAGGAAATATTTTCGGGTGTTTTATACTCTGTAAATTCCTTGAGTCTAGAATCCGACCATATGCTGTGAATATCATTTGGTGTCGCATATTTTATGAAAATTTAATTGTAGCGCAGTGTGCAAATTGCTAGTTGTCTTGGCGTGTGTGTGTGAAATTCTAATACATGTCGAATGTGTGGGAGTAATAGCAGAGGAGGGAGAAGTGTAAAGTCGATGCTCAATTGCTCCCAACCCAGGAAGGTGAGTGTTGCTAAACTCTATTTTTAAATAATAATTTATTGTTTATAAATCGTTTTATTTGGTAGCTGTTATGGTTTTAAATTATTAAACCATATTTGGCCAATGATAGTTTTAAAGTATTAAACCATATTTCAAGCAAGTAATGGTTTTTAAAGTGTTAAACCATATTTCAAGAAAAGCAACAAAAAAAAAAAAAAATTATATTTTATAAATGAGGCCTTAAGAAAATCCCTAGTTTTAATCATACGGTCGAAGGTATTAAAATCGTGCACGAGTGGGGAAGTTAGGGCGTGATTTCGTTCATTCGGCAAACCTAGCTCATGCATTATGGAATATTAGAGGAGGACGTGGTACATACTGGGGTATATAGGGTTAGCATGCTAGCTATTATATGGTGACGTAGACGAAGGTCTTTCCACAATATTTACCAGAAAAGGTGATGTGGGCCAAGGCCCTTCCACCTAGGTGATGTGGACCCGGGTCTTCCAGAGCACGGTTGAAGCTCGGGCTCCGTTTTACTGGGAGATGCAAACAATCAAGAAAGGCGCGCGATTGGTTGATCTTGATTTATAAGCATTTTCATACGGTTTAAATCAATACGGTAAGCAAGCAAGCATTTTATGAAGATTTTTAGAAACTTTTCACAATGAAGCCAGTAGTTTGCGAAAGTTTAGAAAACTTTTAAAGCAACAACCAACGAAAGTATGAAAAGTTTTATATTTTTAAAGCGAAGCAAGCAACTTGAGTTTACGAAAGTTTTAGAAGCATAAAGCAAAACTGAGTTTACGTAAAATGTCTTGTAAAATATAGTTTTACGAGTTTGGAATATTTTAGAAAAGCGAAGCATTTGCAAAGCATGCACTCAGGCTCGTTTAGCTCATTATTTTCTATTTAAAGAAACTATTTTAGTCACGTGAGCCGCAGCCGTGGCCCGGGACATATTAGGATTCTCCTGACTTCTAGTATAAGTGTTGTATTAACTAACTTTTGTAAGAAAATACTTGGAACTTGTATAGTTGTGTATATGTATATACATAGTTTGGTTTATATGAAAATGTGATGAGCTTTGAGGCTCTTTTGAAAGATGTTGTTGGATTTGCCATGTTTTAAAAGTGTAAACTATATATACGGGTTTGGATATGTCACGGTGTCGACTATTATCTTTGCCCATTTATAAAATCACAAGTTTGAAAGAAAAAAAAAATTTATACGGGTTTCGACAAGTAACATGTGGCCGCTTCACGGGATTCTCTGATCATTGGAAGTAGCGACTAGGGTTACGTGGGGTGGTGCCGGCTGCTTTGCTAGTAGGGGGTGGGGGTTATTAATCAGTTAATTGTCGAGCAAAGTCTTAGGAAACCTGTGTAATTAAGCCCCGTAGTGTTATTATACACTATTTTACACTATTGGCAACCACACATTTTCAAATTCAAAGTACATACATATTAAGTGTTTCAAAGTACTAAATAGTTGATTTTTTTTTCTTTCTTTCGAATAAAGCACTATATCGAGACGGAGGCGTTGAGGTCATCTAGGGGCATTCCGGAGGCTTTCGGCGTCTGTAGTACTGAGGGGTGAGCACGCGGGTTGGTTTTCTCACAGCGCCTCCATGGGCCGACCTCCGGGTCAGAAGCTGAGCCATACCGGGCTTTGAGAGGAGCTCAAGTTCCGGGTTGTTTCCTTGTGGGCGGTGGCGCGGTTGCTCGGATAGTGGTTCATAGCTGCTCGTTGTTCCGCGGCCTCGAGCCGCCTCACACTTACTTGAGGGGTTCTGAGAAGAGCTGCAGGAGGTCTATAGAGCGCCAAAAGTTGGGCCTTGAAGCCATATGATGGAAATGGCGATCGGCGACATGTCACCCCACTACGCGGTGGTGTGCGAAGCCGCCTGAGGCTTGCCAGATTACTTTCAGCGTGAAATCCACGTGAAGCGAAGGCATGTTGTTTCTTGGCATCAGTATAAAAAAATTAACTCTAAACTTGTGATTACATAAAATTTCGGTGCTGTATTTGCATATAGGACATGTTCCAAATCCTGTAAACACAATTTACACTTTTCACAATATGGCAACCAACACACTCTTTCAAAGAGTCTCAGGCTCATCACATTTTCACAAAACAAAACTATGTACATACATATGCTCAACTGTACAAACTCAAAGTATTTCCTTACAAAAGTTACTTAATATTGACATTATATAGAAGTCGGAGAATACTAAAATTCTCATTGTCAGGTGTGCATGTTACACTGAAAATGATTTTAAAACGAGGAAAAATATTAGCTAAAGCGAGCTATAAATGAGTATGCTTTATAAAATGCTTGCTTTTTAGAAATGTCCTCAACTCATAAAACTATATGTTTACAAGACATTTTCGAAACCTTGCTTTACTTTGCTTTATATAAGGAAGTTTGTAAAATTTTTCATAACTTCTTGCTTTTTGCTTTAAAAGTTTACAAACTTTCATAACCACTTGCTTGTTTTACTTTAAAAGTTTCTAAAAACTTTTCTTAAAATGATTGCTTTACTTTAAAAGTTTCTAAAACTTTTCATAACTTCTTAACTTTGCTTTAAAGTTTCTAAAAACTTTTCACAAAGCTGCTTTGCTTTAAAAGTTTCTAAAAACTTTTCATAACTTCTTGCTTGCTTTGCTTTAAAGTTTCTAAAGCTTTTCATAAAATGTTGCTTACCGTGGTTGATTTTAAGCGTATTAAAATGCTTATGAATAAAGATTAACCCTTTGGAAGCCTTTCTTGTTTGTTGTGCCACAGTAAACACGGGGCCTGAGCTGTGTAGATGGAAGGACTGGGTCCCATACCTAAGTGGAAGGGCCTTGGCCCACATCACCTTTTTAGGTAAATATGGTGGAAAGACCTTATGTCTACATCACCATATAATTGCTAGCTGCTAACCACATATACTCGATTATGTGCCCACAGTCCCACTTTAATGTACCATGATGCGAACTAAGTTTTCCCGTCGGGTAAATCTAAAATGCACATGAAAGCTGATGTCCCAACTTTCCGTGCAATGCGAATTTACCTCGGCCGGTATACTTTAGGGTTTCTTAAGGCTTGTTCCTGAAATAAACTTTGCTTGCTTGCTTGCTTTTTAAAATGCTGGTTTCTGAATGAAACCATTGCTTGCTTACTTTTAAAATATGGTTTCATAAATCGAAACTATTGCTTGCTTGCTTAGCACTTTTGAAATAGTTTAATAAATCAAACCTTTGCTTGCTTGATAAAGCATTTACTTATGAAATATGGTTTTTAATACTTTAAAACCATAACATACTAGTGTAAAACGATTTATAAATAATACACTAGTATTGAAAAATAGGTTTAGAACACTCACATTTCTGGTTACAAAACTTAAGCATGACTCCACAACTTCTCCGCCTTTTCTTTTTCCCTACATACTTAAGAGAATACGGCGAAAACATTAATCGTTTGCGTAATCACGTAAAACTTAACATAAACACAAGACTATATTGAAGCAGTTCGATTTTAACGAAAACTTCGTGAGTCATATTAGGGTCACACTTATTCATATAAAGCCAAATGAACAAATTAGCCTTGAGCACAAAAGCCCTAAAAAAACCACTCATTTTTGGCATTTTTTCCAATTACTCTGGACTTTATTACCCAAATATTATTCAAATATTATTCAAAATTATGAAACTCTCAGATCATTCCTTTATATATCTAATGACATCTCTTTAATTTTAAAATTCATTCTCTAGACCCTCAACCACATAACACAAGTTACATGTTTTGATGCCAAATTGGTTAACCTTTGGATCACTACGGTATTCTTGATTTCACAAGGTCTTAAATCCATAAATTGGAAATGGTTTCTTCACTCATTTGAATCTATGGTTCTAAGGTTTCTTCTCCAGTGGAATCGCAAATTTGGATCACCAAAACTCAGGTTACACATCTAGATTTACTCAAATTGGCATAGCAGAATGCACTTTGTAAACTCCGCACATTGATTCTGGGCACTTCAGAGGTTACAATTTATACACTTCCCCCAAGTAAATTATTCCCCCTAAAATTATATTTTACCATAATTTGATACTCAATTTGGATAGTGAAACTCAACTTATAGCCAAAACATTATAGCAATACCCAACGAGCATAACGTGACTCTGCGAGCTCACCTTTAAGTCCGTATTTGGGAGCCTTAGAGCTACAATTTGCACTTTGTCCCCTCTATAAATTTTTAGCCCTATCTCTTATGGTTGTTTACTAATTAGAATCACTTAATTTGGATGATTATAACTTAATCTACTGTAGTAAGAACAAAGGGTTTCCTGAAAATTTTGTGACATTTCCTTTGAAAACAACATTCTTCTTTTTACAACCATTCCTCAAAACCAATCCAACCAATCAAGACAATACAAAACAACCTCAAACCTAGCTCTAGGAACTAGATCAAGAACCAAGAACAAATCCACATATAAGGTCCAAAGAAAGTCCAATAATCCATACCTGATATCAAAATACAAATGATTCCATACAAAACCATAGAGAATTAGGAAAGATTTCATGTTTATCTACACCAACTAGGGTTTTACCCTTCCTTCAGCAAATCATAAAAAGTTTGATAATCTCCCAACAAAACCCTAGAATGGAGCAACTAATACCCATGGAAATCCATACCAACCTAGAAGCTACAAAATACACATGATTCGAACAAAACCATACCTGAATTTTTTCTCCTTCTTCTTGTTTCCTCTTTTCTTCTTTCTCTCCCTTTTCTTCTCCCAAAACGTGAAGCCCTAAATTTGTGAGACCAAATGAGCTATTTTTTTGTCTCACCCCTTTTTATACTTTAATTTTTCCTTTAATTGCAATTAGGTTCTTCATCTTTCATCTTATTTGCACCATAAATTTGCTATTTCTATAATGGCATATTCCCTTCTTTTATTATGACCTTCACATCCTTTTTGTAAATTTACTATTTTACCATTGTTCTAGCATAAAAATTCTGTTCAATCAATTTTATCATTTCACATACAAC
>JAEQBH010003268.1:0-213706 GCA_016808115.1 Tetrastigma voinierianum
TTTGATGTGGTCTAGGTACACGTCTTGGACCATGCTCAATTTTTTTGAAAAATGAATGTAGTTAATACCAAAAAATATATTTTTGACGCTATGACGGGCATATGTTATACCCGGCATGGGGCAAGTGTAATCATGTCATGAGACATTATTACTTGTCGGTGGTCTGGCCTGCCCAACACGTGGTCAGGCACCATGTCTTAATTCGCCCGACATAGAATCAACATACATATCTTCTGCATTTAATTTCCAAAGACAAAACCTTGCGTACGAAATAATGTTAGTTGCGTTTTAATGGCTATGTTCAGTTTCCAAGAAAGAATTTTGGGAATATCTAAAAGAATAATTTGAATACGACAGACCTGATAATACATGTGGGCAATTGATTCCTCAGAAAAAGGTTTTTTAAGTTTGGAAATTGGAATTTTGATGTTCTTTATTAGGTGTATGTCTTGGACCCATGTTCAAATTTCCAAAAAACGAATGGGATAGACCTGTAAAACATTAATAAGAACTGGCCACATAATAATTGTGGTGTTTGTCTCTGAGAAAATACCTTAATTTTTCTCATCTGTGGAAGGAAATCTTTGAATAGAACTTAGTTCAGTTGTAGGGCAGCGGTTTCATTGACTTCATTTGATTGCATTGGAGATAATAGTTGTACTTTTCAATAGTCAATAAAGTTAAGAACGTTTATTTACTTTATGGGGAATTTTATGGTAACACCAAACAGGAAAACGAAAAAAAAAAATGTTTTGCATTATCTTAAAAAAAGATCAATATTATAAATAATGGTGAATATTAATACGAATCAACTATCAAATAGTGCTTTCACCTGGCTTTTATTATATTATTAACCATTGTCAGCCATCTTTTATTATTTAATATCTATATATCATACTAATCAATAAATTATTTTTCTCTAAAAAAATAAAACATAGATTATAATAGTAAACTGTATTCTAATGGTTCAGTACAATCTGACTAGTTCGAGTCTCCACAAGAACGAAAGTGAATAGATGTAAAATAATAATAATAATATATTATCAAATTTTTTTAAAATAATTTAGTTTTGCCCAGAGGCATGACTGAAGCGGTAAAAAGGCAAAAAAGAGTTATGGGAGATCTCAAGGTTGAATCCTTGTGAGAACAGAGTACTATAATGAAATATGTAAAATAAATAGATATTAAAAATAATAATTTCATTTTTGTGTATTTACTACCATTAAAAATATCATAGATATTGTTTTTGACTAAAATTTCTATAAAAAAAAATAGATTTTCTTTTTCTTTTTACATCTATTCATATTATTCATTTCGCATAGACCAAATTTGTAACAAGACATGATCTAGTATAGAGTCTATAGACCAAATTACATATGATAAATGTGCCGTCTTTCAAATAATTATTGATATTAGAATAATATGAATAATAGATTTTAAATTATTAAGTTATTTTGGTAATAAATAAACTTATTTCTCATATGATGAAAATGCTAAAATCATCTTATTAAATTAATTAAAAATATATGTACTTTTAAATTATTTAATTTTAAAAATAAATAACTAAAGAGTTTAAAGTAATATATACGAATAATTCAACTAGTAATTAATAAATATAAAACAATTATATTTAGCGAGTCAAAATTCATTTAGAGATAACTCTACTCTCGATTGAATATGATACTTTTTAAGGAAAAATAAATTTATTAGGTTAAATTATTAATACATCAATAAAAACATAGAATTAAAATCGCAAATGAGTCGGCTAGTAGCATATAGGATGAAACAACATCCGCGTTAATGGCATGTAGTCGACTAAAAATCTATATTTGAATATTCTTATTGTAATATAATACACATGGTACAAGTTCTGTAAAATGTTGGCCAATGGTAATTTGATTTCTTCTTGTTGATATGATATACTTTGTTCGTCTGAATCGATCTCATATGAATAAGCGTTATAGCGACCAGCAACTGACGAAGCAGATGTTATCTTGGAAAGCGGCAATATGCATGTCCTTAGAGATGACGGTAAATCACGAAAAAAGCCCCAAGAAAACCTATGGCGTATTGGAATAGCAGCTTTATTGAGGAATAAAATAATGGAAAGAGGTGTAAAAAATGGTGATTTGGGCTAAAAATGATAAAAAAATCACCCACTCCTTGCCAAGAAAAAAAGACTAATAGCGAAAATTTTGATAAAAAAAGGAGGCTAGGGTTTTTTTTCCATTTACAAAATAATCGATACTTAATATGTCTAAAAATTGTTTTCACAAAATCAGTTTAATTAAACATTATCCCGATCCTTGAGATATGACTCAAATAGTAAAGGATAGGTTTGAATCCTTGTTATAACTGTAATATGCAAAGTGTATAGATATAATATATTATATTGTAGTTGAGTATGATACTTAACTTACAAATAGATCGTTTTGAGAAAATATGATATCCCATTGAATTTAAAGTCCTTTTTTCTTTCGATAAGACCCAATTTATTTGGTTGCTAATTTTTCTTCTCTTCTCTTCTCTTCCGACAAGAAGTGAGTTAGACAATAACAAACGTAACATGTCTTTGATAAAACTCAGAGTTTGAATTTATGATAAATAGAAATTTGACCAAGTAGAGTAATCAAGTTAGAAGACTGATGTTTTGGAATTTTTCGTTACACCGACCATGACTAATTATGACTATAACAACGTGGAACTATCCCATCGGTGACAATTCTCCATTCTTTTTTTTTTTTTTTGTTTTAAATTTAGTGAATTTGGGCGACAAAAGGAATATCTTTATAAAATATATATATTTGTTAGGTCAAAAGATGTTTTGAGAAATTTTGTGCACACACGAAATGTAACGATCAGACTCGTCATCAGCGGTGTTTGTTTTTGCATTTAGGTCCTCAGGCTTTAAATCGTGTTTATTAGGTTGAAGGGCTGTGTTTATATATGCTCATGGCACATGTGACGCTGATCACGGGATTATCACGTTATTGTCCGTCGGCCTGCCCGAATCGCGCCGTATTATGGGGGCGCATATGAGTAAAAATGACTACTTTGACCGCAAATACGTCAATCTTCGTGAAAATACGTATTTTATATGATAGATTCGAGAGTTGATACATTCTTAGCCAACTGGCTATCAAATTTAAAGTTTTAATACATGTTATACAAAGTGAACTCTTAAAGTTAACGTCAGAACTTCTTTTAAAATCGACCTACAGTGGCTGTCGTTCTCATCTGCATTACTATGCACGAAATAGCTCACATAGGTAATGTGATCCAAATAATTCATTTTGGATTACCGTGACCACAAAATCCATAGCGACATGTCGCGTGACGGTGCGCAGGGTAGAGCGTTGTTCGCGGCGGCACGATAGGAGTTTTCTCCGGCCTCGATTGAAGATTTTTGAGGCCAGATGCTTGTGTGAATTGTTTTGACAAATCCAAATCCTATTAAGGTATTCTTAGTAAAAGAATAAATTAAGTAGGAAAGATCTCTACCTCTTGGAAGTTCAACTCAGGAGCTCCACAAAATCGAACAACCACCACGAAGCCGCTTCTTGCGTAAGTGACTTTGCTTCTTGGCACGAAGAGAGCAGATAAAGTCAATAGGAAATCTAGAGAGAAGTCACTCTTTCTCTCTCTGAAACCAGTATTTCACACCTACTACATGTTTTCTCCAAATGGAGAAGAAGAAGTTGTTTTAATACTTTATTAATTTTAATCTTTTAAGCTTAGTACACCAAATTTGTCCCTTCGTTTATTATTTGAGCCCAAAGAGTAGCTTGACACTTGGTTTTAATCCGTAATTCATTTAATAATACCATTAATCGTACGACATGTGTTGTGGTGTGTAGTAGGTGACTTTTGTCGCATCACGTGTCTCTCACTTAGTTGTAAATCGACGCTGTTGTGGTCTTGCCGAAAAGCGTGAATTTCAAATTTCTCGGAATGTGAAATTCAGTGGTAGCTAAATTTCGGTGACGATTCCAGCGGTAAAAGTCCGATTGTCATGAGATTTAGAAAAATTTGATTTTGACCGAAGTACTATTTTACCATTTTGAGAGAAAATTTGAATTTTAGGGTTTTACGCATTATCTTGCCATCGATGTAAAATATGACAAACACCCTTATGCAACTAGCGATCTTGCGTTGTGTCAGCGGATGCGAGGTCAAACGAATACATCTGCCTTATGATGCACCAGCGGAATGGACCCTACGTTGGGGTAAGGAGTTCAAACATGATCTACAAATTTGTAATCGTGGCCGTCGTATAGATATTATGCTTGATCCCAGAGTGCTTTACGGTTTTATAACACGTCTATTAAATTAAGAGGTGTCCATACTTGTACAGTATTAAAAAATTTATCTCATATCCGATGTGGGATATGACACAAAAGGCGGCTTTAAGATATAGCACGCTCGGACTAAGAGTTGTTGTTTTGAACATCTTGAAAGTGAGAGTACATTTGTTTTTAAAAATTTTCACATTTTTATTGTTGGGAATTTTTTAAAAAGTTATGAATAGAAAAAGTGAAAATGATGAACTTACATTCGAGAAAAAAGTGTTTTAATTTAAAACGAGAAAAGCTCGTGCGTTCTGCAAATGAGGAGAGGAGTGGCAATACGCATTACTAAGGATGACAATGAGAGGGTTTGGGGCCAGGACGGCCAGTCCGGCCGAATTTCGTTTATTTTTCGATTAAGACTTTTATATTAAAAAAATTAAGCTAGGCGAAGTGGGGATGAAAGTGCCGGAACCACGTTCGTTTTGATTTTTGTTTTATTTTTATATACGCTTTTATTTTATTATATTAAAATTAATATATTTCATAAACAATAAAAGATTATGAATTTTATAAATTATTTATTAAAACATTCTAATTATTGTTATATTAAATTATAAAATAAAATAATTAAATTTTTTTATAAAAATATAATCGGGGCGGGGCGGAATTAACAATACGGGCAGATCCGTACCCATTTCGAATTTGAGAAAATAAGTTCAAACACACTTCAAAAACCGATTCTGATTAAATTAAGCGAGTCAGTTAAGGCGGCGGGGCGAACGAAATAATCCTTCGTGTTGTCATCATACCATTCTCTGATGTTAAAAAATAAAATGACTTTAATGTAATGTTATTAAAGTCTTATTTGCGTTAAAAGGCACCGAAAAGTTATATTAATTATTAAATAAAAAACAACCTTAACATACCTTATACCTTGACCATAAAGGCGATAAAATTCTATATATAAGCATTTATGTTTTATTACAGCACCGAAGCCTTTGGTTAAAAGTTAAGTGAGACATCAACTATCTTACTCTTATGTTTTGTAGTAGCCTTTGCTCACTATTTTTATATTTGTGTGTAAGCATCATAAATAGTTTAATTTTAATAATGTTTTGCATCTGTTACCATAACAGCGAAAAGCTTCTAGCATGCATATTTGCGATTATCGGATTTGAGCTGACCTCCCAGTTAAGTTAAGAGATAATTCAACTATCTTATCTACATGTTCGATGATATACTTATACTATTTTATATTTGTGTGTAACCATCATAAATAGTTTAATTTTAATAATGTTTGCATAAGCTCTGTACTTGATGAAAAACACTTAGTATATCTGATGTATTATTCAGATTCAAACTCAGAGAACCTCTAATTAAGTTGAGATAAACTGGCTATTTTATCTACGTGTTGATTGATATCGCATTACATTTTATATTTGTGTGTAAGCATCGTAAATGGTTTTAATTTTAATAATATTTAACCTTTCTGTAAAAATATTTTTATTCCTTTTTAAGTTTAAATTAAATGAAATTATTTTATAACCAAAATAGAAATTGGGAGTTGAGTCAACAGCCCCTTAGTATTTTTTTTTTTCTTCTAATATTGATAATTACTATGAAATATAATGTTTGAATTATTTTGAATAATTCATGTAGTCCACAAATACTATTAGTTGAATGACTTGTCATTGGTACATTTCTTTCTAGTTTATTCAAATGTTTGAATTTCAGAATTTTTGAATGGTTATTTCTAAATACTTTGGAGTGACTTATAAATTTTTTTTCGTTTAATTGAAGATTACATACTTATTAATTTACTCAATAAATATTAAGAATTTATAATTTAAAAGAGTTTAGATTATGTTGGGATTAATTTTTGAGAAGTTTGAACATTCTAGATACAAAAATTATGTCAAATAATAATTTTTAACACTAAATTAAAATTCCGTATTTTTCTTTTATTTTATTAATTGAAGAAAAATCAAAACTTATCAAGAAGAAAAGTCCATCAAGTATTTGATTTGAATAATTTATAAGTTCTTCATTCTATAAAACAGCTAAACATTTTGATAAGTACAAGTTGAATTATTTTTTGAAAAACTAAAATAGGAAAATTTTAATGTCGGAATTTTTCTTTTTTCTTTTCTTTTTTTTTTCTTTCTAAACAGAGATTTAATTGGTCGGAGGCTTGGAAGATAAGAGTAGAAAATTTCAATTCCAATGTTACACGTGTCAAAGTCCCATTATTTGACTTTTGGATGAAAATTCAATTTAAAAAATATGAAATGGATGACACCCAACACCCATAAACACTCCAAACTCTACTTTTTAGATTACCCTTCCCCACATGTCCTAAAAATAAAATATTTAATTTTTCTTTATTTTTTTATTTTCGTAAAAAAAAAAAAGTCAAGGGTCATAGTTATTAAAACCGAGATTTATGACTAAGAAAGAAACAAAAAAGTTTCAAAGGGTTTATACTTTAGGCACAAAAGAACGAGTTAATTGTTGACCCCTTTACATTCGATTATGACTTTCAACAAAATTAGGATCTATTTTCTTTTTTTTGGTAGAAACCCATTTAATTTAATTTAATTTATTTATTTATTCTTTTGTTTGACTTGCAAAATATTCTGTTCATTACGGGGATTTGATTTAACAAATCCTTTTGTAATCATGACCAACATTAATAATATGCTTAGGGTGTAATCCTGATATCTTTTACTTGTCAGGCATTTTTCCGTTCGCGCAGCCGATACGCATGTTTATTTTATCGGTAAGCATTTTGTTTTGATTAATAATTTGATTTTAAATCCCGTAGTATTACTTTGATGTCTGTTTTAAATGATAAAAAATATTTCATATTTAGTATTACTTAGTAATAATTTGATGTTTGTCTTATGGGAGATCCTAGATTCATGTCGATATAATTTCATAGTACTTATTTTTTGTTATGGTTGTTTTCAAAAGGACTAAAAAATAATAATAAATTATTTTCTCCTTAGTAGTGGTCCATGAAAGGAAAGGTGTCAGTAGTCAATTCGTATAGTCCAAATAATACGAAAAGAGAAGAGTAATCGATCCGTAATGTCCAAATAATACGGAAAATAAAGTCTAAAATATTAATTAGTTATAAATTATAGATGAAATAATCATGTCCGGTGAAAATAATTTATTTTTTATATATAGGTTTTAGAATAAACACCATTTTTATAAGAAAAAAAAAGAATATCTTTACAGTAGATAAACATAAAAGAAAAAAAAAAAAAAACAGAATCCCACCTTTGTATAATCAAGTCGTGTTAGTTCAAATAA
The DNA here is from genome assembly GCA_016808115.1 of Tetrastigma voinierianum. NCBI lineage: Eukaryota > Viridiplantae > Streptophyta > Magnoliopsida > Vitales > Vitaceae > Tetrastigma > Tetrastigma voinierianum. Next base: position 7,608 of record JAEQBH010003268.1, read on the forward strand.
GTATACAAAAATATTTTATACGGTTTATTTTATTTATTTCTTTATTTTTCTTACATTCTTCTTCACATTTTTTAAAATAAAACATTAGGTTAAGCTTATAGCTTTTTAAAAACTTTTGTGCTACACGTAAATATATAGTCTTTGTACGAAGAATAAATTGAAATAAATGATATTATGTTTTAATAATTGATTTTTTATTTTTTATTTTTGAAAACATTAAGACACATGAACTTTAAACAGTGATGTGATACATCGTACCAATTATCACATTACATGTTAAAAAAAAAAAAATCAAAATTAAATCATCATTTATTGATTTGTCTGAGAAAAATAATTGAACACCTAATTAGTTTTCACAATCTGTGGTCAAGCCCCTTGGAATGAACACAGTAGAAGACCATTCTCGATGGTCATAATTTATTTATTTATATATATTATTTTAACTAAAGTAATTAATAAATAATGAAATAAAATTTATATTATAAGGTAAAGACCATAGGTATCAAAATTCATTGACTTTTTAGAGCTCTATTAGATTTTGAGAACATAGCATATCACGTGTCTTTGACTAGACAGAAAGAAAACCTTGTAGTACTGTCGTCGTATATTAGCTAACATATGTATATATATATATATATATATATATATATATATATATATATATATATATATATTTTTTTTTTTGGTCGTTTTAAGGAAAGACTTTTTCCATGTATCCTTTACTTTTGGACTTTATTTTTTTTTATTAAATTGGACTTTAGATTTGAACATGGATCATTTAAAGTTCCGCACTTATCACCAACCACACTACCGTGGACACCAAGTAAATTAAAAGTAAAGCTACTTTTTTTTTTCATTTTTGTCTGTAATTTTTGTAATATTTTTGGAAATTGGTTGGATATTAAATGGCATTTTTTGATTTGATGTCGTTGGGTGGAGATCTTTTGTTGTCACTTTTTACCAAACGATAAGATCTTTTTTCAGTTCTTTTGATATTGTATATAAATAATATATTATTTTATAATATTTTGTTTTTATAAAAATCCGAACCCGATATCTAAAGTAAACTCATCTCACCTTTTTACGTAACTTTGATATTGATTTATAAACATTTTTGTATTTTTACCAATTTGATCAAAAGTAATTTTTTGTGGAGTTTAAAATCCTAGAATTGTCTTAATCGTATGTTAATATTATTTCCTCTAATTTAGAATCTCGGGTAACCTCATCTCACCTCTTTATCGTTTGAGTCCGATCTCAAAGGTAACTTTGATATTGATTTATAAATATTTCTGTTTTTGTTTTTTTATTATTTGATGTATGTCTATTAATATCCTAAAATTGTCTTAATCCTATGTTAATATTATTTCCTATTTTATATACAATAATTGTGGAATGAGTAACAAAAATGGTAGGTTTTAATTTTCCATTTAATATATGCATATCCACTTGCTAAAAGAAAATTAATTAAAAAAATATGGTTCATAAAAATGTTGTACATGAAATCGTTATGTTGAGATTGAACTGTCAATTTTATACCTAACAATTGTGTGGAATGATCGATATTTGTATTACGTGCTTGACTAATAAGTTTTTAGTCATTTTATATTATTTGAGACTATTAATGAAATAACACTTGTGAATACTTTATCAATATTATTTCTAATTTTATAAAAAAAAAAAAAAATGATCTTCGTTGTTTATTAATATTGAAGTGTTCGTTATTTATTCAAGAATCGAAGTGAATAGTTTGATTTCAATTTGTGATAATCTTCATTTCTTTCGTAATCTTTAAACTTATTTGGTGAAGTAACTATCGAAATATCTCATTTATCGTAACAAATCGATCCTTTTACGGCTTTCCAACCTTAGAATTATACTTTCTGCATAGTCCTATGATCGATTTTTTTACTAATATCGAAGTGTTGAAATTCATATTCAAGGATTGAATGACTTGTTCTATACATAAAAATATCAACCATCGTCATCGTCGCCTTGATTGGTTCAAAAAACAATAAATATGATTTTTTTTTTCAAAGAAGATTATGAAACAAAAACTGACATAAACGATTGAAACAAAACCTACAATAATCTTCATAACTAATATTTATAACATTTAAAAAAAAATTGGCCATAAAATACGGAATCTAATATAGCTGCATTCCTTATTTTGCTGGGACAATCCACGACATATTGGCTTTTTTATTTATAGTAACAATAATATATCGTCACACAGTTAGACAATTCAAACAAGAAATAACTTATTAACATGACTTTGATTTCAATTTGTAATAATCTTCATTTCTTTCGTAATCCTTAAACTTGTTGGTGAAGTAACTATCGAAATAACTTATTTATCATAACAAATCAACTTTACGACTTCCAAAGGAATATATTTTCTCGATAATCCTATTATCGAATCTTTACTAATATCTATGTTGTACCCATTTTCAAGTGATTGGAATGTCTATATAAATGATTGAAACGAAAAACCACAATAATCTTCATAACTACTTATAACATTTAAAAAAAAATTGGCCATAAAATACTTGAATCTAATATATACAGATACCTTATTTTGATAGACAATTCACGATTATATTTAATTTTTATTTATATTAACAAAAATATATCGTCACACATGAGATTAATTCAAACAAGAAATAACTTATTAACGTGACTTTGATTTCAATTTGTAATGACCATTTCTTTTTCATCCAAACTATTTGGTGAAGTAACTATCGAAATAACTTATTTATCATAACAAATCGATCCTTACTAATTTCCTAAACTTTAAATTATACTCTCCTGATAGTCTATTATCAACTACTAATATCGAAGTTGGTTCATATTTAAGGATTGAATGTTTACAAACTGATTAAACTAAACCACAAATAACTCATAACTAATATTTATAACATTTTAAAAACAATACAAAATATTTGAATCTAATATACAGATTCTCATTTACAGACAACCACATATATTACTTATTTATAGTAACAATAATATATCGCACACAAATAGACAATTCAAACAATAATTTCTATTATCACACTTGACCTAATTTGTAATAACCTTCATTCTTTCTAATCCTAAACTTATTTGGAAAGTAACTATCAAAATAACTTATTATCATAATAACTCCACTTTACGAATTTCCAACCCAGAATTATAATTCCTTCGTATAGTCCTATTATTATCTTAATCTTTTACTATATCATGTTGGAAATTCATCAAGGATTGAATGTTCACATAAACTATTTAAACTAAACCACAAATAATTTTCATAACTAATATTTAGAACATTTAAAAAAAATTTATTATAAAATATTTGAATCTAATATATATGATAATTTTATTTATGACAATCGACATTATATTTATTTTTTGATTTATATTAACAAAATATCTGCCATCGCTGACAATTCAAACAATAACTTATTACACAGATTTCAATTTGTATAATCTTCTACTTCTTCAATCCTTAAACTTATTTGGTGAAGTAATCATCAATATGTAATCTTTTATTTACTATAATAAATCTGATCTTTTACTTAATTTCCAACTTAGAATTATACTTTCTGCATAGTCCTATTATCGAATCTTTTACTAATATCGAAGTGTTGAAATTCATATTCAAGGATTGAATGTCTTACATAAACGATTGAAACGAAAACCACAATAATTTTCATAACTAATATTTATAACATTTAAAAAAAAATTGGCCATAAAATACTTGAATCTAATATATACAGATACCTTATTTTGCTAGACAATTCACGATTATATTTATTTTTTTATTTATATTAACAAAAATATATCACAACATGTTAATAATTCAAATAAAGAATAACTTATTAATTTGACTTTGATTTCAAATTGTAATAATCTTTCATTTCTTTCGTGAATCCTTAAACTTATTGGTGAAGTAACTATCAAATAACTTATTTATCACAAATCGAATCCTTTTACGAATTTCCCTCCAGCAAACCTTAGAAGAGTACTTTCGTATAGTCCTATTATCGAATCTTTTACTAATTTCGAAGTGTTGAAATTCATATTCAAGGATTGATTGTCTCATTCTATACGTAAAAATCAATCATCCTCATCAACACACTGTTAGATTATTCAAACAACAAATATGACTTACAATCTTATATTATGAAACGAAATCTTGCATAAACGATTGAAACGAAAACCACAATAAATCATCATAACTAATATTTATAATATTCAAAAAAATTGGCCATAAAATGGAATCTAATATACAGATACACCTTATTGCACAATCCATGATTATATTTTTTTTTTTATTTATATTAACAATAATATATTATCACACTATTAGACAATTCAAACAAGAAATATGACTTCTTTTTTTTCCGTAAAAGAAGAATACAAAATAAAAATCTTACATAAACAATTGAAAACGAGAACCACAATAATCTTTATAATTAATATTGATATCAACTTTACGAAAATTTAACCACCAAATACTTCGAATCAATAATGATACTCTTATTTACTGATAACCATAGAAGTTACCTTATTGTTATTTATATTAACAAATAAATATGACTTTGATCCCAATTTGTAGTTTTAATTCCTTTCATATTATGTGAAATACAACATGAATAATTGTTAATTAAAAGACCTTTGAATTTTGAAAATCCAATATTTCATCAATTTTGGACCATATTTTTTGCAAAAATACTCATATCTTTTGCAAAAAAACATTTAAGTAAGATATAAATATATAAATACCTAAAATGACAAAGTGTTATTTTATTCATAATGATTTATTTCAAAAAAGATGGGGAATGGTTAGATTTGGCTAATTTTAAATTTTATGCCTTAACCAAAATTTTCTAATAATAATTAGTCTACCAAATCAACTGCTGGGCATAATAACCTCACCCTCTTCAATCCTTCACTACACATATTTACACTCACACCAAAATAATTCTCGTTCCTCCGCCCACCATGTCTATCATATGTAGTAGAATGCCTAATATTTCAAAAATAAAAATAATAAGAAATGAGATTGTGTTTAGTTCAAAGCGAAAACTTACTATTTATAACTGTAGTTACATTAAAAAAATCTCAATTCTTAAAAAAAAACAAAGAATTGGGTCCATTAAATATCACAAATGAGAGAAAGATTCACACCCTCCTCCTCGTATGGTCCACTTGGTACGCTCCTAATACCTATTTCGGTACCAAAAGGGAACTCTTTGAACTTATTAGCTTAAAGATGACCATCATTGTACATTGAAAATAAAAATGGTGGGTTCAGACATTTCACATCGCCCAACTAAAATTGAAGTCGGTACCACGTACACTTACAATTAAATTATCATTATTATTATTTATTTATTTTAAGAAAAAGAAAATAAAAGAAAGAGAATCAAATTGTTTTTAGATTCAAATAATGCAATCCACCCCACCGTATATAGTAACCCCATTTGCTTTAGTCCCACAGTCGGTCGATCTCCCCTTTGGGTTCCTCCCGACAATAAATATATTTCTGTATAAAACATCATACTTCATAATTAATGTTTGGGTCCATTCATATTGGCATATATAGAAACTCTCGTATTTTCTCGAGTTTCAGATCAAGGCATTGCTTTTATGCTGATTCTAATCCCGCTTCCATTTTCATATGTGACTGATCTTAATTCGTTCAATATCTAAGGCTCCTTACCATGTGAGTTGGGTCTCAAGGTTTTATGTATTTTACATTATTTCAAGATGTGTCTAAGTATTTTACATTTTTTATTTATTTACGATATTTTGTTTTTACAACTATTGAATCTTGATTCTCACAAATTAACACAAAAATACTAAAAAAAGAAAATATAAAAGAAAATGTCCATAAAATGAAGGGAGAGAATATAAGTATTTGGAACTTAATAAATAATCATGTTTACTTATATATACTTAATAATGTGATCTAGATTCACTCATGATCAAAATATCAAATACCTCGATATATCGATAATCTAAAAAACAAACATCTAAATATACTTAAATACTCATAAATATCAAGCGACATTTTTACAAAATATCGGTTCGATTAAAATTTTCATATTTCAACATATATGTATTTATTTAAATTATCATTTAGACAAAATCAAACGATTAAGAATTATTAAATTAAATATGTTATATTTAATACATTATTAAGAGATATTATGTTAAAAATATACATTTATTTATTTTTGTTATTATTATAAATATCATGTAGATATTGAGGAGATTCAAATATTATATATTAGTAATTAAATTTTTAAATGATATTATTTTACTTTTTTTCTTCCTTTTCAAATTAATATTTGATTTAAAAATATTATAAGTTATATTTGTAAAATAAAAAATAAATAAAATATTATAATCAAACTGTGGTGGACAGGAACAAATAAATAAGATAATATAAAAAACTTAGACTATATATATTAAGCCAAGAATCAATATGTTTGATAAAGATATTAATCAATTGTCATGGCCTATACGTATTTCAGACATTTGGCGCTGCTCAACCCCTCCAAAGTTCTTTTTTTTAGACTTTTTGAGATTTTTGGAATCAAAGAATAAAAGGAAAAAACAGGAAAAAATCGAAATTTCCTACTTGACCAGAGGAGGAAAGAATAGAAGGAGGTCAAAACCGCCGCCCAATTCAAACTTTGTGAATCTCGTCGAAACTCCTTAAGCTCTTATTTTCCCAGAGACTTCTTCTCAGCATAATTCTTCCTGTAACAACAGAGATCTGAACCTGGGAAAAAAATAAAAAAATAGGAATTCAGGAACGGACCAGTAGATACAGGTTTGATGTCAGTGAATCTAAAACGGGCAGCATTACGAATTAAACTCACGTCATCATTTTTTCTTACTTCGCTTTCTAGCTGTATCAATTGTTGCCTTAACTTTTCTACAGTCTGAACAAATCTCTTCTCCCACTGCTGACACCCATCTTCACCTTATCATAAACTTTGAGACTCCTCACAGTCTTCCAAGTTCTAAGCATTTCTCACTTCCTGTTCCACATTACAGCATACAAAAATAACAGAGAAACTTCACGGCAGCATTTGAAGCCATGAGTTTGTCTGTGATTGCCACCAACGATATGTGCATGGTGAGAAATCGGCATATTTGATGGCTGGAAAAGCCCACGATCGCATCCTTCCATCCAAGAAGAATCCCAATGGAGAATCCATAAATACAAGAAATCAGGTCACATCTCATTAAGATATAAACACATCACTGAAGAAAAGGATTAAGAAAGAAAGCTTCTGCGCGCTAACTTCATTTTTATTTTCTTCTTTTTAACTTTTTTTGTAGCTTTCATTCGATTTGATAGAAGAATGGATAATCAAGCACCCGGAAGCGTCTATCTGTACGCCAGAAGGGATTAGCTGGTTCAAAGATGTGGCCATATTTCAAGACTATCATGGCTTGGCTCGGTTCAGAGAAGTAAAATATGCTCCCTTGAAAGACTAATGACAAGTACTGGTTGATTGCCATTAATTGTATCATAAAATTTAAGTAAATTATATCATTACATGCAGGCTGTGGTGCCCATGTGGAAGGAGGGGGTTGGTAGTTCGACCCTGACTGATCGTCACAAGTGGAGGAGCCACTGGAGCTAATGAGAGATGATCACACTTGTTTGGACTAACTCTGGGGAGGTCTTCCTGTCTCTTCCTTATTATCCTGCGTGAGTAGTTAGTTTCCTACTCTCAAAAAAAGTCCTTATTAATAGGGATTCTTTATTTATTAACATCCACGTGTTTCTAATCAAGGAAAATATTGAAAGGTTTGATGAAAAAAATTCAAAGGGAGAGAGACAGAGACAGATGATTTTTCAGTAAATGGGGGTGGCCAATGGCCATGATCAGCACAGTTGATTTGAAATGAACTGCTCTCACCAACTCAATTCAAACAATCATTCAATAACATTTATACTTAAAAAAAACGGTTGAAATTTTGAGGAAAAGATGAGGAGATAAAAGCTTCAAACCTATGGTGGCATTATAAACACTAGAATATTCAAAAATGTAGAGCTCTTGCTTGGACACCTCAACTTTCTAAATTTCTACTCTAATAATAGCTGTATTTGTCTGACCGACTACTTTTTTCTTTCTACTAGTCTTTCTTGACTGTTCTTTTATTCCACAGTCCAAATTTAACCTAACTTGCAGCTCAATATATTCTTCAATTAGTTTTACTATAATAGTTTGATAGTGATCACATATTAGTTCGGTTCTGGTTTGCTTTTAATGATTATTAGTTCAGATCTTTAAGGGGCTAATGGATAGATTTACCCGCTTGCCCTGTCATTGTTTTCCAATGACTATTAGTCTGAATCTTTTTGGGCACATTGAAAGATTTACCTGATCCAAACACCTATGGTTATCAAAGAAAAAAATATATGCATTTAAACCCAAAAATTTACATGATCTGGTAAAGATTAGGCTAAAAATCTGTTTAGGTTTGCTCAAGAAATATATTCTTTTGATTATTGGTCAAATTTGCTTGTTCAACAACAACAGTTCAATCCCTCCCAACATTAAACATTTACTTATTCGAACGCCTATGGATATTTGAAACAAAAATATATATAAACCTGGAATTTTGCACATGATTTGCAAAGATTAGCCAAAAATTCTTGCCTTTTTTTTTTTTGCTAACTGCGGTTTTGTCGCCTTAATGGATTTGACAGAGACATGAGATGAGAACAAGGTAAAGATCCTCCAACATGCAAGAAATCAAACAATTTCAAAATTACCAAACAGGCCCTGGAGGATGCATACCAAAAAGCCCAAGAACAGAACATCAAAGTAAAAGGTCTGATCATAACCAACCCTTCAAACCCTCTTGGCACCACCATGAACAGAGAGACATTAAAAAGCTTGGTGAGCTTCATCAATGAGAAGAACATACACTTAGTTGCAGACGAAATATACGCAGCCACTGTTTTCAGCTCCCCTCAGTTTGTAAGTGTTGCAGAAGTCATGAAAGAAGTGAAATGCAATCCCAATCTCATTCACATCGTTTACAGTCTCTCCAAGGATTTGGGGCTTCCAGGACTGAGAGTTGGCATAGTTTACTCCTACAATGATGCAGAAGCCACAGTTGCACAAAGATGCCAGTCGCCTGGTTTCTGAACTCAGCATCTGATCGCATCAATGCTGTCTGACGACGAGTTTGTGGATAATTTCCTTGTTGAGACCTCGAAAAGGCTGGGGAAAAGGCACGAGCTCTTCACTGAAGGGCTAGCAGAAGTAGGCATAAAATGCTTGGAAAGCAATGCAGGCCTGTTTGTCTGGATGAACTTACAACACCTCCTAAAAGATCATACTCTTGACGGGGAAATGGAGCTATGGCATGCGATAATCCAGACGTTGTTGAACGTCTCGCCCGGTTCGTCCTTCCACTGCTCCGAGCCTGATGGTTTTCGGGTTTGCTTCGCCAACATGGACGAAGACAGTTTACGTGGCGCTGGAAAAGGATCAACAGTTCAAGAAACGGCCAGAAGGAGGGGGCGCCGGGCCAAAGTAAAAGCGATGGAACAATGCTCTTCGCCTCAGCCTCGTCTCGATTTTATGACGAACCTATCGCTCACCAACAATGATAATGTCGTCACCGCATTCACTGAGCGCCTCATTCCCTGCCATCTGAGCAAGGACTTGATCATCGGAATGGCAAGCAGAACGTTGTTAGAGAGATGGTATATATATATTCTCTGCTAGCTCAGCTACAATTTTAAAAGAGGGAGAGGGAGTTGAAATGATCAAGTATTTTTAGCTTCAATTTGTATTTAGAATTCAAGAATTCAATTATTCTTTCTCGTAATGTAATCTTTAGTGCATGATATGTGCTAGAGGTGCTGCATTAGAACCAGAACCGTCTTAGAATATGGGGAATCTAAGCTTAGTGCACTATGCACCATAAGATATATATGTTTGTTTCTTTCCTTCTTGCATAACTTGAAGATTCCTACTAGTCATCAATTAAAGATTTGAAAATAAATGAGAATAAACCATTGGCAGCTTGCAAATTAATTTTATGTGCATTCCATGAGTCTTTTTTTAGTGGTATTTGTTAGAGTTTAGTGACCAGAGTATTGTCCAAATCTAAAAAGTTTATAGCAGACGACATTATGGATTTTTTAGGATCCATAATTGTTGGGAAACCTCATGCACCTTTCTATATCCATATTTGTATGATATTGTTAGGGTTGGTAACGAGCCAAGCTACTGCTCCTACTTCTGCTCTGCCGTGCCGGCCGCCGCGACCCATCCGGCCGTGAATGGAAATCTAGGTTTCCAGACACTGGTCACGGCAGGATTCCCATTTTCACCGGCCAAGGATCCCGACTCAAGGCAGTCGAAACGCCTGCGCTGGTCCCAGAGTATTTCGACATGATCGATCCCTCGCCTCTCATCCACGATACTGATGGCAAATGTTAATCCTCTCATGCGAGTTCAAGTAAGGAGGCTACCGACGACAAAGACTACCAGCTCTCGAGCGAATCCCACGCCGTCGGGCCGGACCGGCATCTTAGATCTCCGTGATCCGCCCAGATGGTAAACGGCACCACGATACTACGTGTCGCTGACTATGTTCAAAGGGTGGGGATAAGGTGAAGAAGCAGTTTGAAAGGGGACGTCAGAAGGACATGGATGTTGGTATGACTCCATCAAACAATTCGGCCGATCCCGTGTACAGAACCCATTACAAATAAGCGAGGCATTATAGATCCATAGAGTACCCAATTTTCAAAAAGCGCAAAAATCACTCTGCAAAAATCCGAAATTTTTCAGATCCTGAGGACTAAATGCACTTCTCCGACCCGTCTCGAAATTTAGCTACCAAGTCAATTTCATGATTCCGAGGTGGTCTTGATTTAACGCTTTTCGAGACGGTAAAGGCCTGACATGACACATGGCAAGATAAGGATGCCATGGGCACCCTTCAAGTGCGTGACACGGCATAAAAACATACCACATCGAAAGCCACTTTGGGTGGTGATGAATCGGTCTATGGTGCTCACGATGCATTTAATAGTCATAAAATAGAAGGATAAAGAAATAAAAGAAAATAATTCGAAAAATGGGTACCACTCATTTCGAGGCGATATGAATCCCCCTCCTAATCAATAAGGTCAATGCCCAAAAGGGGAGAGAAAGGCAAAGAGAAAGGAGAAATGTGAAAAACCAAAGAGGATGAGGTAGGGAACACAAGCAGTTAAAAGCAAAAGGAAAGAATAAAAATGCCAAGAGAAAAACGTGAGAGGAATAAAGGAAGGAGTATTTAAGGCTGTACCTCACATTTTTAGAGGAGAGACTGTCTCTCCTCTCTAGATTTGTGCGATTCCGTTCGCTTGATTCTCAAGACAAGAAGCGGAAGTTGTTCACACTTATACAACGCCGGACTCGGTTTTAGGGAGTTTCTTCAAACTCCTCGAGGTAGGGGTTTGTCCTACTTGTTTACAATTTTATTTAAGTGTTTTTGTGATGTTTGTGTTGGACGGCAAGAGGTCATTTGATCCGTCCCAAATTCGGAACCGAAGTGTTTGAATTTTTGAAACCCACTGCGCGCTCAGAGCGCTTAGGACTGTTTGTCAGGTGATGATTTACAAACAAATCATGTATTGATAGAGGCCAATATGGTCGCGAAATCGCTTCAAAAGTGAGTCGAAAGGACGTAACAATGTACAGCTCCACACGCTTTGGGACTGTAAAACATTCCCAATAGATAGGCGGAACCATAACCATGTTTTGCATTTAAACTTGTTGGAGGAATGGCTTGGTAAGGGAAACAGATAAAGTGGTGACATGACCCAAGGTGTTAATAAAATGACACAATTATAAACAAACTATCAGTTTCATTGGAGATGAGATTATGATTTCATTCATGAGCCAACTGGGAGATGATCGATGTCAATTACACGTTGCAATTTAGTGGATTGTACCATGTGATATTTAAACTATTGTAAATGGTTTTGAAAATAGCATAATGCAATTTCAGGCTAACTTTAACCCAGTTAGCGCGAGCGCATGATACGGCTTTGTAAAACGGACATGGTTGCTAAAGGAATTTCATGGATGTGATATTCGAGAATTGGGCTGAGATGGGCCAATGATTATTTCGATGAGGTTCAAGGATCTGCTTTCGGAAAGCTCACCCAACCACCACCTTTAGGTGGCCCCATATTTTACCAACACGTCAGTATATTTTCAAGAACAGGTTTTGTTTTGAAAATGATTATTTTCCACACGGCTTTTCTGTAAGTGTGAGTGAGTCGGTGAGGACTCGTGACATGGGGTGATCATGACATTCAAGGTGATCAATGATTTACTGGCAGCGTTGCTGTAATCGCAGCATCAGATTTTACTTAAAGTGAGTAGTAGAACTGAATGCAGCAAGATTCCACCATCGGGCGAGTATAGCTCACCTTATTATGGGAATATCATTTCAAAAATATGGAGCATTCTCAAGATTAGAGGTCGATTTTCAAGAAAGCCGGGTTGTGGCTTTGATGCTGATATAACATGTATTAGAATTTTGATTTTAATATATGTTGTATGAAAAGAAAATCAACTATTGAATTATCGTATGATAACTGGAGAATAGTTGCACATTGTTTGAATAGACGGGTTTATATCCAAGAGGTTTTTACCCGTATAAACTTGTGATACGAGACATATAGATTTTCCTCCGTGCTGACGGTAGTCAACCTTAACTTCCGGCTTTCGGGGCGCCACATATCAGGCTCTGTGGAAACTATGTAGGCCGGTGGGCCATGAGCTTCTCGTGCCATAAGGTTTGTCATCTGAGTAGCATCGAGGGCAAATGCACCACCACCGACATCAACAATCGCCCTGGCGAACAATGGATCCAATCTCAAATATGGGGTATCAGCCCTTGATACCGGTATCGACTTCAACCCCAACAGATCAGCGGGTACGGGTAAAGGCACGCGCACTGCCGGGTTTCATAGAGGAAACACCCGAGCCTAAGATCCGACCGCTGCATCAGACGTGTAACGCCGAGCGCCATCGCCACCGCTAGGTATGAAAATTTGGGCCGACCGGTTCGACATGGTGGGCGACTGATCCCATCCTAGCAGCTGCTGGTCTGAAATTAATCATGTAGCTTGGTATAGGAGGCGGTAATAACTTAATCATGTGCAAAGCAGAGATCAAATAGTTTTTGTTACTAAATGAGTTTGTTTGGCAAATCTTGTTTTATTATATTATTTCTACGATAATGATTAAACTAATCATGTTTCTTATTCAATGATTTCGTATCTATTTTCCAGACTCAGAATTTCTACTATTTAATTACTTCATAATTTTTCACAGCCGTTTCAAAGAAGGAATTCCTTCAAGCAAATCCGTAGAAGGGTGAACAAATGTTGAAGGAGGTGGCTTTGGGCCAAATTTAGCATCAATTGTTAAATCAATCCAAGGTAAACAAATGCCATAGAAAAATTATTTCCTTAATCGATGTATTTGTTATCGATTGATTACAAAAAGTTAAAAAGTATATGAATCTGAAACAGGACGATTTACAATACAACCAGATGCGCCGAGATCGGGCTTGAGCTCGAGAAAGGCTTCCGAGCCTGCTCATGTGGAAAACGAGCCAGCCTGGGCTGCTTTTTTTTTTAAACTGCCGCCTAGAACCCGATTTTGGGCTTCATTCAAAGCCTGATCAGCTCGAGCTCGCCTCATAAATTAACACAGCCTAGCCTGAAATGTCTGCAGATCTGCCCACCGCTCTGCTACTGTACCTTTGATATTGTGAATTTTGGGCTTATCCTCTCCTTGAATAAAGAGTCTCAAGCACTTTCTGAACCAGATTTTTTCTGATCGCGCAGCCCCCCACCCACAAAAACACCACCCCTGGTTTCACTCATCATTTTGTTTAGTTAATCCTCCACTGGCATTGTTCACTTTGGGCTTATCTTCTCCTTGAACAAAGTACCATCAAGCCTCCTCAAAATCAATAAGATTTTTCTTTTCTCTCATTATTGAATCTATTATTGTCTTATGTGAAGCACCACCTTCCATATTCAATCACATCATTTTGTTATTATCTTCCCACACATAGTTGCTTCAACCCATATGACACTACTTGTCGGGAAACCTCAAGGAGCCTTCCATATCCACATTGGTATGATATTGTCTAGTTTGAGCCAAGCCCTTGTTTTCTTTGGGATTCTCTCCAAAACCCTATTACCAATTTGATGTCATTAATTCTATATACTCAGAAACCTCCAATTCCTAACCTATAGGAACTTCAAGGCACCCAATGTAACACCCCGAAATACACCCTAGTTGTTTTATAACATGTTTGCTGTATTTTATGAGTATAATTGTAAATTTCTCTACAATTTAAATTTAAAGAAATATAAACCAGCAAGGTGGGTAAATGAGTAATTTGTCAATGGGCAATAAAAACATAAGATACAGATAGTATGCCAAAAATAGAATTCTGTTAAGTTAGATCGAGAATAATAAGGAGTTAAAGGATTAGTAAAGTGCAATTGTAAGAACAAAATGATCAACAAGATAAGATCACTTGCCTCATTGGGAGACCAAACTAACAAGGGAATATGGCAAGATATAAGAAATACAAGAATGCAACAAAGAACTCCATGTTGTGATAAAAAATGAGATGATGTTCAAACCAGTGGTGAATAAATCATCCAAACCTAATTCGTGGAAACACACAAACCTGTAGAAGATGAAACTCCTGTGTAATATGGAATTTGTCTAGTTTTGGTATGAAAGAAGATACATTGAAACTCAATATTTAAGTCATGCTCGCCTGGAAACTCCCAAACTCATTTCTTGTTAGGTTGGAGTTGAGAAGAATTCTAAGACTCCTATATATGTATTTTTGGTTGGTTGTAAACCATGTTTGAGGGTTGTATATGAGTGTTCTTCTGATTTTTGGTAGGTTTTATAGAAAAAGGACCAAAAACAACAAAGTCTCTGCAATTTTCAAGGTCCACACCGCATGTTCCTCTCCACAACGTGTCTTAGCTGGTAAAACCTGACGGCTTCGTGTCTGCCACCGGCAAAGCTGGTACGCCACATGTAGTAATCGTTTCCAAGGTTAAGATGGCAAAAATGTTGTGCTTTGTTTAGTTTCACTATTCTGTTCTTTCGAGGACTTGTCTATTGGATTAATGAGGACCCTATAAGTGTATATAAGGGTCCATTCATGTTAAAAAGGTAAAGAAAAAATTAGACCATACCACATCGATTTGTACAAGGTGAGGTGGGTTAACTTAATGCCCTATGATAAGATAGTAATTGTATACAAGAGTCTGCTATAGATACAGTAGTATAATTTGCTATAAAAAAACTATAGTGAAATGTTTATAAGAGATATGTTATTTTGATAAATGAATTATGTCTCAAAAGCATATGATAAATGTAGTTATTCATGTATATGAGATTTTTTCACTACCCAAATATTAATAAGAAACATAATAAATTGATCGACTACCCAGCACTCCAAAGACGGAGGATAGTGCATGCCTATAGAGGACACAGCTTGCCATAAAGATAATTTAGCGTACATCGAGGCCTGGGGCTTGAACACAGACACATCCCGTTCGATCACAGGAAGGCCCCGTTTGAGTCTATACAGAGATCACTGGCCTCACACGCGATAGTATTATCTTGGTATATTATATAGATGAATAATCGACCTTCGTACAGCTCTTTCCCCGATCCGTCTGGGCTTATTTGCGTATTTAAACATAAAAGAAAAATGAAAAAGATATGTGCGAAAAGTATAAAGTATAAGACATGACATTTAGAAGATAACACTACTACGCTACGATGTGATACAGCTATGCTAATGCGCAAAAGCAAACACAATGGCACATGAAATATGATAAGAAAAGAAACATGTTATGAAAAAAGAAGAAAAAGACAATGAGAAATGGATAAATATACGTATACATGTTATATCGGTCACAAAGATATGCATGCTTAAAGGGCTAACTTTTGGGAGTCGTCCGTAAAAGACCTCACTCAAACATATGTTTTATATGTTGCTCATCCAGAGACAAAGCAGGAGTGAACCAGAAGACACAGACAAATCCACACTAATACCAAAGTCGCGACATCACTTAGGTGCTCACTGGAAGACCATTTGGTCTAATGTATTTGTCCTTTCGTTTTTTCGAAACAATGTGAAACATCAGAACGCTGAACACTTCCATATGTAGCTTATATATGACATTTTGTAATCACGTTATTGTATACATGTTAAATGTTTAACATTATACTTAATGAACTTAAAAGTTGGGTATAAGTTATAGTAAATAAAAGAATTGTGATCAAAGCATCCCGAATCCCGTTCGAACTCGCCTAATCGAATCGTGTAGACTGTAAAATCCGGCTACAATCTAGTGGCATCGAATTCCAACCCGGGGGCGTCACAAACAATCCTCTTCTCTAACAAAAGCATCAGCACCTCCCCTCAAACACATGAAGGCACCACCGTAATCTTATCCTCCCCACGCGCTATGGCTCTAAACTCTGCTGGCGATACTACTTAGGAAACCTCGTGGACTCCACTCGCCTAAACCCTCAGCCATTTTGTTTTAAGCCCTCAACATGACTCCATACCAATGGAATATTATCCATACTATATACAATTAAAAGCCTCATTCAACCGACATAAAACTTGTGACACACACCCAACAACAATATAATACGCTGACGGGGCCAACTGCCAAATTGATATACCCAAATATGTGATACGAATGAACACACACTCCAGCTGTAGACATGGGCACATAAAATATTGAAATTAAAGCTGATGGGCAGGCGTGGTTAATTCACAACAGATAGACAATCCATTATGTCGTTATAGAGGCCAAACATCTTATGACGTCAATCGAATTATGCAGAAAACGACTTGATTTCACCATACACCATAATACATATTACATAAGGGCTTGTTTGGAAGCTTGTTAGATGGAGCCTTATTGAATGTATATATGACTAGTACTGCAATCTTCATGCTGGTTTTATTTATGGAGTTAACATAAAGACATGGAATGTATTTTTCTTTATGTGTTTAGTCTTGTTGCTTGGCAGAATTTTCTTTCCCTTTTTCCTTGTCTTTCTCGGCTACCAAACTAACCGACCATCAATGCTTTAGATATATGCAGTATTGTTGATAGTGTGACTGAAGAATAGGCCAAAGTTTATTTAATAATATTCTCAGGCAGGCTTTTCATCACTCGCACAGAAATAGGATTTTTACTGAACCCAAAGGAAAAACAAACTGGGAGTGTAAGGGCTTGTTTGGCAATTAATGAAAACAGTTTTTATGAAATGTTTTCTTAACATGGGTTCTTGAATTTTAAGAACAAATTATTGTGTTTTAAACTGTCCCGGGACTCGAACCTAGGACTCCCTCCTTATGTCATTTTGTCTGTTTTAACAATAAACGCTTTCCACCGTTATAACTTGAACGCTCACCCGATCAAAAATTTCTTTAAAAAACATTATAAATGATTTTCAAAATCTTTAAAAGTGTTTTCTGAATTTGTCAAACACCTATTTCTCACCAAAAAAAATAATAATAATTAAAAGTTCTTCTTAAGACCATTGT
This sequence comes from Tetrastigma voinierianum, assembly GCA_016808115.1. Taxonomy (NCBI): domain Eukaryota; kingdom Viridiplantae; phylum Streptophyta; class Magnoliopsida; order Vitales; family Vitaceae; genus Tetrastigma; species Tetrastigma voinierianum. The sequence goes on from JAEQBH010003268.1 coordinate 25,263, forward strand.
TAATTGAAAAATAATTCAAATGAAAGAAAATAGAGAGGAAGATAGAAGGAAAGAATAAATAGGGTAAATAAAATATATATTTAAAATGATAAATTAATTATATATGTTTATTTAAAACTCATTTCATTTGTTTCACTATTATATATGATAAAGAAATTTAATATGTAAATTTTGAGAAACTTTATTATATTTGATCTTTTGTTTTTCAAGCAAGAAACCAAATATAAAAATTCATTTTCTTTAATATTTTTCTTTTACTATTTTTCGATTCAATTCAAAAATGCATTAGTTTCGGATAATCATATTCGACTTCTCAACTAAAACAGTTTAATTAAGCAATTGTATGAACTAATTATCATTCCCCTAATTCATAAATACAGCTTCTTTCAATCCATCCAATATATTTCTAATCAAGGGCTGGTAACTTATAAGTGCTTCTTCTAGCTTCTTCTAGCTTTTTCCTATTAATTCGTAACTTGTCTTTATTTCATTTTAAAATAACATTATAATCATGAAAAACAGTGGAACCCAGATTGGGATTTTATTTTATTTTTTTATTTTTATCTTTTTTCCTCATCCAAATCTTTGTTTTCAAGGAATTAACTGGTGGGTTGGATATGCTTCCATCATTAGAGTTAAGCATTTGCTTTCACAAAATTGACTTCTTTGTAGTGCAGTTTCACTATTTCAATGATGTGTAGGATTACGGATGAGATTAATTTTTCTGTCCTTTTTAATTTTTTTCCTTTCATCTAATCACTTCTTTTTGAAGATTTCTTGACAAGACAATATATGAAATTACAAAAAATATTCTTTTAGTATTTAAGATAGGTTTATATCACCAGTCTCACTCAAATAGTGTTAGAGGTATGAAAGGTTTTAAAGTGCTCGAAGTTTCATAAAAACAAAGTTAACTACAACGATGTAATATAAAACGAATAGATGTAAAAAAATAAGTTTATGATTCTAAAAAGTATAACATTAAAGTTTAATTTAGTTTTCTGGTTTTATACTACACTAAAATAATCATGAATAATATTTCACTACCAACATTTCAAAAATACAGTAGGGTAATGAATCTAAGACGCCTTCGAATCCCAAGGGTAAAGTTTTTAATATAACTAAAGTATTTAGTTATAAAAAAAAATATTACAATCGCTGCATTGAGTGTAGAATTAACTTTAATTTCATTTAATAATTAACCCAACATTTTTATATAAAAATTGTTTACTAGACATAATTTATTTTAAACTTAAAGGTTCATCAATTTTATATAGTACTAAATATTATTTATATTCTTTTCTTTGATATGATTTTTTTACACCACGATTAAATCCTGTATATGATCCATAAGATAAACTCTTCATATGTAATCATTTTTTTGTATTCTATCATATTTTGTATTATTCATCAGTAGTTCTCTGTAAACCCAATCAAATTTTTATCCTTTTTTATTTTTTTAACACCTCAAAAGTCACTTAAAAGAAAAAGAGGGTGTTTTCAAATGTGGACCACCCAAGATAGGCTACTTTTTTATTTATTTAGTGACAAACTACACATTATTTTAAAATCTTTAATTAATATATGGAATGTAAATTAATTTACAAACAGCTGAACCATAAAGTTGGCTTCACTTTAGTCCTAATTACTGGCATGATTGGACACTCTTCCACTAACTACCTACTTTATTTGAAAATAACATTTTAAAATTTTAATAACATTAACTTATTTTAAGAAAGAACAGACAATATAATAAAATCCTTGAAACCTGATTCAAATTATTAAGGATAGGACCGTGACGAATCTAGCTAATGCCTGAAGGATCATGCCCGAGAAAATTAAATAAATAATTGTCTTACGTCCGACTCCAGCAGAAAGCCGAGCTGACAAGAAACTGACCTAGATGAAATTTATTTTTCTACACCAGAGATGGAACCATCACCTTTATTTCGAGGCTCTGAATCGAGTAAGATCTTATAATTATTGGGACTACGCTTTAGTCTCAGCATTATATGCTCCCTGAACTAAATTCTTACCGCCACTAGAGGAGGCGGTCATACTGAGCGAATACGATCAAATCTAGATTATGCACAGTAATATAATATGAAAATGAATATGTCAAATAATAATAATAATAATAATAATAATAATGATAAATAGATAGTTTCATACAAATTTATTTTGAAACTTACAATATTTTCCAACTACAAAAACTTTCGTTGGCCATTACGGTTGTTTTCTGTACTAATGGCCCAAAAGAATATTTATCTCACCATAGTCACTGCATTGACCTGTTCCCATCATTCAAGAATCAACACACACCCATAAAAGAGAAACACTTGTAAATAAAAAAAACCCATAAAAGATAAATAGAAAATAATGGGGGTGAAATGATAAGATCCCATATCGATTTCACATAAGCAGATAAAACGACACTTAAAACTCATATGCCCACTTATTGCTCACACGCCGATTGCTCAAGTCACACATCACATGACAAACTACACGTAACGAGAGGTTATCCACGCTCTGGTACGCCAGAATTCCTGAATCGAATACTATCCAAAGGAAGCACTCAGAGCGATCACACGCTTCTAAGTGATGAATGATATCGTTCTTACATCACTGCTGTATATGAATCAGACTGCTCAAAATTTCAATTAATCAAAACCCTATGTTATGAGTTAGGTTCAAGAAGCAAAATTTAAGAGAGCCACCAAAAACTGACTCCTCCCTAGAATTCAACACCTAACCCACAAAGTGAAAACAGAGAAGAATGGGTATGAGTGATCAAAAAAGCAAAATCTCAGAGACCCACCAAACCCCCTCATCACATGACTTACATATATATTCTATCTTTCCAGCTGCCATTCATTCAAGCACCTCATACTTTTTTTGTTTTTTTTTCTGGTTTAAATCTAGTTTATGACCATATAAGATATAAATATAAAAATTATACTCATGGAAGCTTTTAACACTCCAAAATATGATTTATAAGAAGGAGACACTGAAAAACAAGTTCAAAAACTTATTTGTTATGTATCTCTCTACATACAACACTTACCCTTCAAGAGATGAATGAAACATGGGTGGATGGTATACACAAGAGCTGATGATGATGATGATGATGATGATGATGATCTCCTTTTTTCCAAATTGCCAAAACCAGTCTTCTGTTCAAACATTATTTTCCTGAATATTTACGCTACTGGGATTCTCTCTCAATGCTCTGGAACGTAATAGTGTGTGGTCATGTGAGAATGATAGCTCCTAAGGTCTGACGTTCCATAACTGGGTCTATTTTCTCTCTTCCCCTTTGCATCTCCCCGCCTCCTTTGGCCTCCTCCTCCTTCTTGGCCGGCGGCGATTCCTCTTTCTTCGGCGGCTCCTCCTCCTTCTTGGGTTCCTCCTTCTTGGCCTCCTCCTTTTAATCTTTCCTTTTCGCTTCTTCCTTCTGGCTCTTCATTGGCCCTACTGTCAAATCTGTTGCCAGCCAATATTTTCTCAGTTTGCTAACGACACTCACTGATCCATTGTTCCTATCACTGTCACTTTCCTTCTTCATGTCCATGGAAATGGAATCAATCCCTGAGAAACAGAGGCTTGACCCAGATTCACTTTTTTTTTTGTTTGGTATGATTCAAGAAGGTTGGGAAAACAAAACATTTGGAGTACCTGAAGAGTGAACTGTCCCAGCCTCGTCATTTTTCTTTGTCAATGTAAATCCAATTTCAGGACAAGCTTCTAACAATTAAACTTTTTCCATTCAGAAACAAATAAGCAGATACAAACTGCAGAAAATAAAGATGAAAAGATTTCTGTTCCAGTTTCATGAATCAAAGAACATCCTGTGTGGCCAAAAGTTGATAGATTAGTTAATTAAACATTCCTAGGAATCAACAAAAAGAAGAGATGGTGAATCCATAATAACTTCAAAAAAAAAAAGAAAAAAGAAAAAACAGAATCCTCTCCCCATCAGATTCCCAGAAGCCAAACACCCATGCACCATGACCCAAAAAATCGAATCAGAATCAATTAAAAGGCCACCAACCTTCATGTCTTGAAGGAAAACAAATCAGAGACAGAGGAGAAATTTGGTTAGAGAGAGAGAGAGAGAAAGAGAGAACTGAGGGTGGTGTCTCTCAGGAAAGAAAAAAAAAAGTATGGAGGATGAGAAAAAGGAAATGGAATAATGGGTTTGTTGAAAAAGAGGGAGTAGAAGACAGCACGGCAGCTGAAAAATCGAGGAAGAAAACAAAGAATGCAGAATAGGAAAGAGAAAGAGAATCAAATCACGTTGTGAGAGAAAAGGAAGAGAAAATAAATGTATCTGTATATATTTGTAAAAACGTAGTACTAAAACAACAAGTGGAGAGAGAGAGAGAGAGAGAGAGAGAGAGAGAGAGATCTAGAAGAGATGAGAATTTTAGAGATAGTATTTTAAATTTTGAAGCCAACAAAAACATGGTGAAGGTGAAGAAACATCCCCATTCAAAGCAAGATGGAGGTGTGAGGTGGAGGAGGTGGCGTGAGATTACTGAATAGTGAAATAAAACATTTGTTGAAAACCCAAGCAATGGTTGTGTATTGGCGTAAACTCAACATCCCACTGTGTTATTTTATTATTATTATTTTTATAACATTTGATTGCTCGATTCTGCTAATCTGCAGTAAGAAAACGTCCAATGATCCCGGCGGAGTTCTGGATGCTCCATCTCGTTAATCAGATAAATCGTCCGTCGATCCCGGCGGGAGTTTGAACCAACCATCGACAGAAATCGCCATCAAACCACAATTGAGTTATCCCTTTGTATCTGGTGATCACTACCCCGAAATTTGAATTTATGAATTGATTTATTTTTTACTTTTTCGGGGTATGTGAGAGTAACCACATTCAAGTTTCCCATCACTAGATTATAGAAATAATTGCAATTCCCTTTTCTATTAGTTTTCATTTTCAACATCAATTTTCTCGGCATCAAGCTTTATTTACGACATCGTTAAATCTAAGACGGATCAATCGAATTATCCCTGAGTAATTAAACACCAGATCAATCGAATGCCCCAAAATTCAAACCTATGACCATTAAGATTTATATTTTACCTTTTTAGGTCCGATCAAAGTAAAATCTTGAGATGAGAGTTATCATATTCAAGATCTATCAATGTTATCGACTAAGATCACTTAGAGTAATTTAAGGTTTACCCCGATAAATTCAAACTCATGACCATCAAGATTTATGTTATATTTTTTTGTAGGAGTAATTTGTATACCTCAAGCTCAAACAAGTAAAAACTTACACACGCGAGTAATAATCATATTCATGGCCACATGGTACCGTTGGGCCACTAAATTTTCTAACTCTATCCAAAATTCAAAATATTTAAAATTTTCAATGTGATATAATCTTGGCCATTTTTAAAATACGTTCAGATTAAATTTTACTAATTTAAATCCAACCACAAAATCCCGTGTTTTCACTTAATCAAAAATGCATGAAACAACTTTAATTGCTTTCAACTATATATAAATGTAGCTGAATAAAGACCATTTTCTTTCAAGCCAAAACTACTTACCTTATCTTCTAACTAAACATTTTTCTGCTTTCAAAAACATGAGAACATAAAATTTTCACCCACTAAATAACAAGGCCTTTACAATTTCCTTTTTTTTCTAATTTTCATTTCCAACTCAACCTTCAAGATGATCTAATACGATACCAACAAAATGCAGATCAACAACCAAGTATCCCAATCAAGTGATCATTTGATATTAATCTACACCGAATCAATCGATTTTTCCTACGAATTCAAACTCATAAATCCATCAAGATTAATTTTATTTTTTTATCGTAGAGTAAATTGTTTTCCCTCCATGCCAACTTGCCAATTAAAATGTACATATGAGTAATCACATTTAAGATTCTCATCATCACTAAATTGTTATAAAATACTTATAATTCCCTTTAATTAACAATTCTCAATCTCAACTTACTCGGTACGATTCAATTTACGACGGAAAAGAAACTAGAAAAGATTGATCAACCAATCACTGAAAACACCAAGCCAAACAACCTTCCAAAACAGTTCAATGACAAACAATATCCATAAATTAATTATCTATTCAAGATCCATGATCGATCAACTATTCATCTCCGCGAATCGAACCATCATCAACACATTATTTTAACACAGCATCCGAAATTCTCAACAAGCAACTAACAAAACTTCATATAAGAACACATCTCACGTTTCATCATCAATAACAATAATAGATAACTCGTCTTTAGTTATTATTTTTATCATTTATCTTTAGTTTAAACTTCATGTTCCAAATCTCGCACCAACGAAACAATATCAATCATCATCTGATGTCCGCATTACTAAAATCTAAACCATTATTTTAAAAACAAGGAAATGGATTGTAGATTCATAGATTCGTCCAAAAACCATTTATTGAATTCAAAGTGGAGATTGACTTATACCAAGAGTTCAAAACAAATTTTCTCGAATGCCAAACATTGTTGTCCTAAAGATACAAATATTTTCTGGTGGTCCAGATATTTTCTTTTTCTTTTTTCTAATTATAAAATAGTGATGAGAATTTATTTTTTAGAATTAAATACTTTAGTTACAATACAATAAACTATTGTTATCGAAATCTTTTATCTATTATATGAGCTAGACATAATGGGCATGAGAACATTACTTAAAATTATATAAATTTATAATTATTATTTCATTGTTCATATCCAAAAGATGATTATATTTAAGATAAGCATGAATTTTATGAAAATCTATTTTTTCTGGTTTTTTTTTTTTTAGGTTTCTTTAAAGAATTTTAACTCCCTTGAAAAGGATTAAAACTAAAATGCCAAATTATTCAAAGTATATGATATTATACAAATATTAATAAAGGTTCTATGAATTTAAAAAAAAACTTATTTACGTTGTCTATTCTTTTAAATTTATAAAAACCTACATTCATTAATTAAATAATTTTAATTTCTATATAAAACATGTCAAAGACAAGATAAAGGATTTGGGAAAATTATTTAAGAAAACATTTTTTCGTTTTAATATAAAGAGATCATATGATTCTTGATTGGTCTGATCAAAATGATAAAACAGAAAAATGAACAAAACATGAATTTACTGATATAATGAATAATATAACACACTTACAATAAACTGTCTTCACTAATAACTTGAAACTAAATTTTTTTTTATGTCTTATCTTTAAATTGTCTCGATGGGACCTTAAATGTACTAAAAAACATATTTCATGGGAAATAATTTTAAATTTATTATAAGTATATTTACAATCCTTAAATAATAATTTCTTCTTCAATCCACCACGTGAGTTGTCCAATAAAATTGTATTAAAATCTAATAAATATAAAATAAAAAATAAATAAACCACATAGTTCAGGTGCTGCGTGCTGTTGTATTTCCAACATCCTTCTGTTTTATTTTTTCCTCCGAGAATATATTTTTCCCACGCTTAAAGCAAGCGCAACTTTGAAATTCTCAGTTTTCACAGCTATCTTTCGTGAGCCTGGAAAGTGGCCCCACCGGTCAATATCGGCATGCAATCTACGGCGAGATTTTAATTAGTGTGCCAAACTGCCGTTGAAGTCAAACATAGACTCAAATTTGAGACCATGATTTATCAAAGTTAGATAGTCTATTCTGTTGGATTCGAGATTATTATATTTGAGTAAACTATATTTGGAACGGATTGGAATATTTCAATGAACTCAGCCATTTCACCCAATATAAAGCTTTTGGACCACTTTATAATATTTTATGGTGTATATACAGTATATGTTTAAAACTAGATTGATGTCCTGATCCATTTCTGGAGCCAACTGCAACGATTATATTAATCCTGACCATTATATTTGACTTTACTCCTTGATCAACCAAACTCACAATATATTTTGGTTATGTTAAACATGTCAAAATCTTAAAAATGTTGAAAAATTTATTTTTACTAAATTATGGTTAATATTCAAAGAAAATAAATGATATAATAATAGTTAATATATAAAATAATTGAAACAATTATAACAATATTTAAATAAACTTAAATAAATAAATAATAATAGAAAGATTATTATATCACATCAAACTAATTAGCTTAAATAAGATCAAACAAATAAAATACCACAAATCCTATACCTTTAATCTTCATCTCATTCTATTATTATCCAAATAACATACGACTCAACATTAAAAAGACGATATTATATATTGTTTCATCATCATCTATTAATTAATTTTTAATCACATCAACATAAATTATTTATATTCTAAATAATTTTCTTTTTTCAAAATGAATATCTTGCTTGAAGATATAACCACATAAACAAATATATATAATTTTTTGTTACTTATTTTTAAAATAATAATGTTTTGGTACCTTAAGCACTAGTTAATAAAACATTAAAATATACTATATTTAGTTATTAAATTTAATTTAATGTATAAGCTATTGTTTTTATCAAAAAACATATATGATTAAATAAAATCAACGATAAATACATAAGTATTTTAAATTATAAATATTTAAAATAATAATGAATTAGATAAATGAAAATATATTTAATATTAAAACTAATTTATTTAATTCAAACTATTTTGTAATTTTTCATATAATATTTTTTAAATATTAAATTATCATATAAATTATATTAAAATCAAGACGAAATTCTGAGAAAATCAGTGTTAGTTAAAAAACAAAGTTTAATATATTAATAATGTATTACTAAATTAGTTACTTTGAAAAAATTAATATTTTCACCAACTAACCATTTAATTAACTCACAAAACCATATGCCATTAATGCCAAACTCATCGTTAATTTGACATGATTTTACACTAAATTTTACAACCAACCCCTCCGAAATCGGGATGTACCAGTTGTCCCATCAGCTTCAACTTATATTGTCAATTTTAAATATAACTGCGGCCTAACATGCCAGAAATGCTCGCCTGATCCAAACAGTTTGTAGGTCTGACGCTTACATGGCCGAACTGTATTTTTTATCACCCACAACCCAAATTACGAGCTCAGGACGCTGACCTAACATAATCCAATGATTAAACCTTATTTTTTAAAAAAAAATTTAACCATCTTCCTTTGCTAAACTTAATGAATTAATCAAATTATACATATATTTTACTAACAGACAAACTTTTAACAAAATACATATTATAAATAAAGTTACATAAATGTATTTTAAAATAATAACATAAATATGGTTTGGTGACTATCAAGGCTACTGAAAGCCTATAGACCGATATATAAAAATGGTCACGATCCAATCCTTCAAAAAACAGGTGTCAGTCGAATGAGCTCAAAGTGGACCTTGAGCCCTGAGCTTTTCGGAAACCCCTAGTTATAATTACACCTACATTTCTAAACACACAAAAGTTAATTTTGACATTGTCTGATTATTCCGCACAATTGGGAACGTCTACGAAAGGTAAATGGTGAGTTATGTTTTTTACTGAATTACAATTTCTGAGTAGATCAGATACACACAAAGCATCGGATGGGGTTTCATAATATATTCAAACTAATCTCATGAATTCTTAAATCGAATATACTGATACAAAATTATATCACATATAACACAATCAGACAAGATTCAAACTAAATATCATTAATTAAGTTAAAAGACAGAATAAACTATCTCAGATACTATTATAAGGTGATTATATTGTTAGATTTATTCAATTACTCAATGTAATAAATAAATAAAAATAGAATCAAAGACCTCCTAAATCACAAAAAACAAAAGTGTCATATGTAATAAAAATCTTAAAAACATGCACGTGAAGAATATCCTCTTTGTATAGAAATATCCCTGTATTAAGTTTATATAATTTAATCACAACATTGATTTATCATGTTTATTATGTTAATATAACATATTTTTCCTTAAAATAATATCATTTTTTAGGTTTTATATAATATGGGCAAGTTTGTTACATTAAGTAAAATTTTTATTACATTGCTTAATATAATCATTATAAATATTAATCCCTGAAAGGCAAGATTACGAGCTTAAATGATTATGTTTCTGGAAAATTTACAAGCCAAAGAAAAAATAAGCAGTGGTCATTTAGTTCTTCAAAATTATTTATTTAATTTATCTTTTATATGTAATACATAGGATTTAAAACTTTAAATATGATATCGTTCTCAAATGATTTTGAAAATGGCACTTTGATGTGAAGGATGAACTTTGCCACCCACATTTTGCAACAAAAGGATAAAGATGAACAAAAATTTAATTTTAAATGATAAACTTCTAAAATTTCATGAATCTTATCACACCTTTGTAAACCTTTTAAAAAAATTAATTCAATAAAATTGATGTGACATGACATCCAGTTCATGATAAAAATAAGATTGGAAAATAATATTGTAAAAATATATGTTTGAATTTAATTTCTTTAGAAAGTATATTTTCCTAAACAATGAACAAGTTGTCTAGTGTTGTTAACATAATTAATAGATTATTTATTGTTAGATGAGTAGTGCGTTCGTTTATTCCTACCATTTATTAGAATCGATAGCGATGCGTTGTTACTAGCCTTTCCACTGGTCCATCAATCTTATTTCGGGTTTGTATAGCGTGAGGAATTAAGATAACATTTTGAGCAATATTGGTAAATAGCAATATTAGTACGTTTCAATTTTTTAAGATTTTATGATTTATTATGAAAATTTTTAAAGTTATGAATAGAAAGTGAGAAAATATTTTGAAACTTTTATATTTAGAAAAAGTTATTTTTTCATGAAAATAAGCTGTCGTTAATACAACTGAGAAAGAGTTAGCGATATCTGATATTAGAGATGACAAGTAAGAGGGTTTGGGATAAGATCTACATTCAGGCCACAGTACGTTTATTTTTTAAGTGCGACACCTTCTGATGATCGTAAGTGAGGAAGCGGAGAATGAAAAATTACCTTCGCTAGTTTACGTTTATTTTTGTTTTTTAATTTTTAATTTTAATTTGTTTATATTTGCTTTTTGGTACGTATTATATTAAAATTATCTTTTCATAAAATAAAAATATTAGTATTTTATAAATATTTATTAAAAACATTATAATATCAGCTATTATTTATATATTAAATATAAAAAATATAAAAATAATAAAAAAATTTTTGCTCTGTCGGGGCATGACATGTATTTTAGATATATGATTTATATTGTTTCGTTCGGATGGGTTTGCGAAACAACCGATTTATTTATTTCGATTCGACTTTATTTTAAATGAAGCTTAGCGTCATTCGCTTCTTTTCGAGATTTTAGGTAAAAATCTGCGTCTCACTTGAAGTGTTTGTGTTTATTTCCGAAAATCGGAAAAATTTTGGTTTGTGCCGAAATTAGATGAAAGCTTACGGTCATTCAGTTACTGAAATAATTTAATATGACATGATCTGGTTTAAGTCAAATCAGAAATCCCAAGGGCGCATTTCTATCTGGTAACATATTGATTTATTATTTTATTAACGTTTTGTCGTTTTTAAGAATTACTCCTCTTGCAGGTTTTATATGAGTAAACTCATGGTAAGTCTCGATTTTTTGAAAAATAAATCTGAACCCCATTAAAAGTAGATTAAAATTAAAGTAAAACATGGTAAAAACATATTTATGGGGGTTTATCTTTTAACATAACATTAATTATATTAAACAATCCTCATTATTAAGTATGTTTTTGGGACACCCTATATTACTAAACGGGTGATTTTGGTCTTTGTATCCCCATTATGGTTTGCATGAAGGCAACAAGTTCCATATTTTGAAAATTAAATTAAGAAATATGTTTCAAATTTAATTTATTTGAAAATGTTACCATAAAAATAGACCTCTTAATGTTTAGCTTTGATGTTTATTCATTTGTATGTAACGTTTGTAGTACAAAGGATTGTTTCCGTAACCCATTTTTATCACACTACTAGAACATGGCCTATTTATAACTCATCATGTATTTATTTATTGGTTGTCTTTAATTTAAAATAAAAGGTTTTCTAATAATAAAAAAGGTTATTACTTCAGAAAACAAATAATAAGAAAAACAAAAAAGAAAGAAAGAAAGAATAGTAGTGTGACGAATCATGTTGGAAAGAAACAGAAATTGAAAAATAAAAAAAAAGATTTAAAAAAGTTAAAAGAGACAAGTCATCTGTACACGTGGCAGCACATTGGGTAGGATCATAACCGGTTCCGCCAATCCATTCAGGGCCTTTATATCCTGCATCACCACAGCCTTTAAGATCTAACTCTCGCTTGTGAGCCAATTCAAACACGCCACGTCTATCAAGAATGACGTGGGCTCAGGCTGATTGGGTATGCCAATGTTGGTAGCGTATTACGGGTACAGTGGTAAATTGAAAAACTTAAATTGTACGGTGGAGAGATCTGATTGGCCTTGGTTGAAAGCGTAAATAGTTATTTGATGACACACGTCAGCATTAGTGATTTGGTGGGCCCGAGTAGCCGGCCTAGTACGCAGATCACACCATGTGGGCATCACGTGCTATATTCCTATGAAACTATTATTTTTATTCTTTTGGGTCTATCCACGAGGTATGGAATTTATAAAAAATAATACAATATCTAATTTGTAAATTACATGTAGACTAATAATAGTATTAATTTTAAGTATACTTACTAATCAAACTACTTAAATTTTACTTTTTAACTTGGACATTGGATTATTGATCTTATGTTTTTAATGAAATAATTTTATTTAGAACCATAATAATTTAATGTTTTAATTTTCTATAATTAGGGGTGTTTGAGTTAGCTTGTACATAACGTCTTTTACTATGTCATTGTCCGTTCAGAGCATCGTTGTTTACTTTTTTTTAGTAGATGTGGTTTTAAGAGATGCGATGTGGCTTATTTTTGTGGTATGGTCCTAAGAATTGTTATTGGTCGAAGAAATTGAAGCCCGGGTTTCTTTTTTTGATGCATAAATAGGGGTGAAATGGGGTTTTATATTCAAGTGTATACCATATCGTAATTGAACAATGAAATTTGATTATACAAGAGAGATGAGCTTAGGTAATGACTTAAGTGACGGTTTTTATGCTTTTCGCGGCAAGAAATAGTTTTTAGCGTTAATTTGTTTTTTTTGCGTTATTAAGTAAACGTATTAAAATTTTAAAAAAGCACGAATAGAAGAAATCAAAGTCGTTATAGATTAAACGATGAATTTATGAAGCGATTAAACACGAGAAAGCATTATCTTCAGAATATGATTTTAATTGAAGATCGAAATATATTGACATCTTAGGAATAAAAAACCGGATATGAAGTATGAATCCTAGATTCCTAATCATAATTTTCTTAATATTAAATTGTTGATCGATTTGTGTTCTGCATTTTCTCACAAACCAAACGTACTTCGGAATAATACAAATGACGTTTTATTGATACAATGGAAAATATATATATAAAAAAAAAAAGTTTCTTTAAAGACAATACGTAAATAAATGTAAAATAATATTTTTTAATATCAAATGATAAAACAGTTTATGCTTTTACAAAATGTTATTATTGATAAATAGTATATTTCAAAAATTATAATCTTTAGCATATATATATATATATCAAATTGTTTAGATAAAATAGATTGATATTATAATACACATATTTATAATAATTATATTAAAATAATAATAATTCGTTATATATTATTTAAATAAAGGTGTAGAAAATTTTATTTTATTAATTTTTTTTGAATTCATTTAATTGCACTGTTATTTGAAATTGTAATGAAAAATAGTGAGAAAAAATGTTGGGACCCCAATCTCTCTTAAAAATGATTTGTTCATCTCGGAGTAAATCGAATATCTGCAGAAACGAATAGCGGGCATCTGCGGTCCAGATTGATTGTCATCTTTGGAATTTGTGGTTTTGTCTTCTGCAATTAGAACTGTAATTTCTCAAATCATAACGATGAGATGTCGGAGACGAACATACTTTTGGGGACCATAACCATTTATATTGGGTGAAACCCTAGGTTTATAATTTATAGTATGGTCCATCATAGAACTAGAAACTATAGCCCGGTATCTACACATATGAGGTCCACACTTATATTAGATGCATGAAGCCTAAAATACCTAAACCATATTAGATCACTGTATTTAATTGGGTTCAACCTTATTTGATAGCCTTTATACACAATTATAAACATATAAGCCCATATGATAGGTGAATTCCCAACAATGCAGGCTATATGTGTTACCTTACAATTGCGTATCAACCTTATGAGCTCAGAATTTTTCTATCATTCTTAGAATGCATCTGCAAACAATTCAGCTTGCGAGTCCATCGGTTATGCTAACAAGGATCAAGCGACTTTGCTACATTTAATCGTAACTAAGCCCATCAATGGTCACAAATGCCAATATAACCGTATTGATGGATCGGGCATGGATGTGTAGCATGGAAATTACAAGCGGCATGATGCCGGCGTGCTTATTTTCCAATTGAGTCCACACGCATGCGCCCCAGTGATATCGATTTTAAATGGTTCGAAGACAAAATAAACCAAAAACACTTTATAACTTAAAATAATCTCAAATGAATCAACTAAAAACTGTATCCAAAATGACGGTATAATATGTCTAGTTTGAAAATCATCCAAAAAAATACAAACTCCCACTAAAACTAAATATCTTGAAAATATACAACACCCATATGAGCAATGTGCTCATGAAAGTGTTGGAATCCCACGTTGAAACACAAACAGGAAACGATACAACAACAATGAGCCAAGACGATGCATTGTGCAAATGCCCTCTAAAGGTACCCACACGAACTACTAATGGATGGGATGGATGTGCTAGCACCTTATGATAGGTCTTTGTCCCACAAAACCAAAAACACCTTAGTGTCTTCCAAAACTCTAAAAAGAATTCTCTCTCAAAACGCCCACTTCAAAAGAAGCACATTCTTTTAAATGATAAACCACTTTGTATTTATATCAAAACCTCCAAACCCTTTGTTAAACAAATTTAAACCAAATTCCATTAATGGGCTTGGAAGCTGGCTTGGGCTTGGTAATTTAAAGAAGCACTTCCCCAACATCTACATTATAACTAATTAACTTTGTGTGTATATAAGTTCGCTCCAATGTTGGCGATGGGCCGAAAATCGTGATTAAGCGCATAATAATTGATTACTAACGAGGGCATTATAACTACGAAATCAAGTGAATTTGATGACTCAGAGAAGAAAATGCATTTTCGCAGTGGCAGTCTTGATGCTATTTATGCTGGTCAACTGGAGTTCAGCGGCGTGGATGAGGAGTAAATGCTGAAGCAACGTTTCTTGGATTACTCAACTAAACAAATGATATTGATAACTCCCATCAATCTCATTCGAGCACGGCCCAGATGCATTTCCGATCTTATCGAGAAATGATAAACATCTCACTCAATTAAGAGTGGGGATAATTCCTTCACTATCACTCACACATTCCTCCATGATTTACTGCATGCCCAACTATAGCCTGTATTACCATCCTGTTAAAGATGTCATTGAGCTACGTCAAGACACGAAGTTCCTCATGTAGGAATCCATGGTGAATTCAGGTCGAATGACTCAAATACCACTACTACAATGAGAATTACTGATGACATAATCCATGTGGTATTTCTCATAGCGGGTCAGTTCAATAACATGAACTTAACATGTATTTATGTTCCGAGCAACATCTTATGTTCATGACCAGAAAAACGTGGTCTTTTATCAGAAAACATAATAGTCTTACTTCATTATTATTCCCACAATAACGATCGACTATGGACTATTTAGAATAGTGTTCTTATGCCTTAAAGTTTTACTATCAAGTCACATACTTGATGACATAAAGTAGAGCCAACTATTCAAGGATCTTATTTTATCAAGTTAAACCACAATTTAAATAACAAGATAAAATGATAAATGCCTCGTGTATACAAACATATAATGACAATGCTTCTTATGCCCTTTGTGCTAGAGCATATCACTAACAATCTCCCACTTGCCTAAGCCCGATGGGGCATAAATTGAATGTCTGTCGATCTAGTATGATTATCATGCTTTGGCTGTGGAAGAGGTTTAGTCGAAGGATCAACAACATTAATCTCATCGGTATGAACTCTACATATCTGTATCTCCTCTCAATGATCTCACGAATAAGGTGGGAATGTACGAGTATGTGTTTGGATCCTTCTGATGTAACACAGACTCCTTGGCTGAGCAATAGCCCATTATTGTCACAATAGACGTCCACTAGGTTTGTAATGCTAGGAACAACACCTAGTCCCAAGCAAATTTTTGATCCAAAGCGCCTCCTTAGTTGCATACGAGCGGCTATGTGCTCGACCTGCGTAGTAGAATCGTACGATTGTCTTGCTTGGAACTTCTCTAGCTCACAGCACCTCCATTCAAACAAAACACAAAACCAGATTGCGATCTAAAGTCATTTAAGTCAGACTGAAAACCAGGATCGGTATAACCACTTATAACTAGCTCGCCTTCTTGTTCACCATAGATCAAAAAAATATCCTTGGTTCTTCTCAAGTACTTAAGGATATTCTTGACTACTATCCAGTGACATTCACCTGAATCTAACTGGAATCTACTTGTCATGCTTAAGGCACAGGAGACATTAGGTCGGGTGCAAAGCATAGCATACATGATAGAACCAATAGTCGAAACATATGGGATTTTATCCATGCGCTCTCTCTCGTCCTTCGTGGTTGGACATTGAGACTTACTGAGCTTAATGCCATGAGACATTGGCAAGAAACCTCTCTTAGAATATTGCATGCTAAACCTCTTTAGCACTTTGTGCATGGACCCACTTTGACTCGAGTTGCAGGAAGTAAACGTTGAATCTATCTCTATAAATCTTTATGCTAGGATGTAGCGACTTCGCTATGTCTTTCATTGAAAAACATTTCCCACTAACCAAGTCTTGACACTGCAAGGTAAAGATAGTAATTTCAATGAGTAAGATGTAGATCCACATACACCTTTAGAAGACAATTGCCTCCGCTGCCTTCTTGTATACCTGAGGCTCATTTTCATTTTCATAAAGCCAAACTCTTTATGACCTCATCAAAACAAAAGATTCGGCCGTAGGCTTTGCTTTAATCCATAAATGGATCTTTGAAACACACACCTATTAGGATACGGATCAGCCAAAGCCCTCGGGTTGTATCATGTACACATCCTCAGTAAGTTTCCATTAAGAAGCGTTGTTTTGACATCCATTTGCCAAATCTACGTAATCATAGTGCGCATCGATAGCAAGAAGAATCTAATAGACTTAAGCATAACGGCAATTGAAAAGGTCACCATACATAGTTAATACCATGAGTTTGTTTGGAAACCTTTATGTAATTGAGACTTGAGGTCATATCATGTTTGATCTTATGAACCCATTTACAACTAATGACCTTAGCACCCTTAGGTGGATCAACCAAATTCCAAACCTGGTTATCGTACATTGATTGCATCTCAGACTTCATGGCTTGAAGCCATTTTTCAAAATTTGCGCTCATCATTGCCTCATGATAGGTTGCAGGCTCATCTTAATCCACAAGCTCTATGGTTTTGTCGTCAGTTACAAGAAATCCATATCTCTTGGGCTCATGATGAATCCTATTAGACCTTCGTGGGCCTTGTGCGAAGATGTGACTCAAGCCTTAGGTTGTGAGTCTTGTAGAATTTCCATGGAAGGCTCGCTAACAACATGGACCTTGAGCTTCTTAGAGAATGCATGCCCTCCCGGCTCTTTTGGAAATGAACTCTCTTTTGAGGCTCCATTACAAGCAACAAACACTTTGTTCTCATATGGGATGTAAAAGTAATGCTGTAACGCCCCAAAAATCTTGCAAAATTTTTATAATAAAATTCTTTATATATTAAGGTATAAGCCCAGCTTAGGTATTTTCTAGAAATTTTTAGATGAATATTGATTAAATGATTATTGAATCCGAGGAAATAAATCAGTGAAAAGAAAATATGAAATTTATAAATGGGATTCAAGTGAGAGTATAATGAATTTTCTGTCTAAAGTGAAATGAATTACAATGAATAATAAGAAATGGAAGGGACCTAAATATAAAAACAAATAAAGAAAAAGAAAGAAAAAAATCAAGGAAAGGGCATGTAGCATGTAGGAAAGTAGGAGGAAGTTTCCTGCTTTTGTAAAATCTGATTAAAGTGATCCATAAGAAAAGGAAAATAGAGAAAGGGAGAGTTAGAGAGGCTCCACATTCTCTAGATTTAAACGATCGAACCCGAGTCTGCGTGAAACAAGAGAAGGGCACGTGTGATAAGCACCCAAGTAGAGCTAGGAATGGACTTTCAACAAACTCCATGAGGTGGAGTCTTCTCCTACTTGGTCTTCTTCTACTGGGATTTGGGTGGTTATCGGCATAGGGAAAGTTTGGTTGCATTTAAACATGGGAAGCTGCCACATTGTGGTAGTGCGCAGCAAACCAGACAACAGAGCTGATTTTTTGGTGTGAAGTGAAGGGGATTTGTGAGTGTGTCTTCTAGTAAATTGTATACATCAATTAACTTGATGTTAGGCTTTAATTCTCAATTTGGACCTACGCAGACTAAGTTATAGTCCTTTGCGAGGCAGCTCAACTGAAATCTGGTCGAATTCGGTTTGTCGGTTGAGTCAATAGCCGTACCTTGACAGGTTTTAGTTAGAAATAAAGGAAATTTGGCGTGAGTCCTTCTGTGTATCCCACATCTTGAGCGATGTTGGCTTCAAATTTCATAATTCGGACTTGGAACCCGAGTTATGGTCTTTTTACTGCGAAGCAGTCAAATGGGTCGGTGGTTCGTCAAGCCCCAGGAATATCGTCAGGAAGTGCGTCAACGATGATCGTCCAAGCGGTGTTGTCAAGCGGTGGTGTTAGTCAAGCGTTAGTGGTCGAGCCGAGGTCGTCAAGCGGTGGTCGTCAAGCGGTGGTCGTCGGCCAGAGTCGTCGAAGCGATGGTCGTCAGCGGTGTCGTCAAGCGGTGGTCGTAAAGCGGTGGTCGTCGAGAGCGGTGGTCGTCGAAGTAGAATTAGTCAAGCGGTGTCGTCAAGCGTTGGTCGTCAAGCGTTAGTTTGTAAGCGGTGAATTTAGATCCAATAGTGGTGGTCAAGCGGTGGTGCGTCGGCGAGTGCTCATCGGGCGGTGCTCGTCGATTCGGTCGGCCGTCCAAAGTTATTTATGTGGCGCCGGCGGAAGGTCGTATCTCATAGTTGACTCAGATTTGGGTGTTCTTGGACTCTATGGAAACATGGAGTCAAGAATATTCCATATGCTGAGAGGATGTAGATCGAATGAGGTGTTTAAATGAGCTCGTCGCCGGTCTGACTCGTCGGAGTTCAGGTCGGCTAGTCGAGTTGACTCTGCATGACCTCGACTTGGAAGGTCGTATCTCCTTCGTTTGAACTCCGATTTGAGTGTTTGTGGAACTCTATGGAAAGCTTGTTGAGTCAGGCCACGTATCCTTCTGAGGAGTGCGAAGATGTTTGACCGAGGTGGTAGATGGCTCGTACAGTTCGGGTCTGCTCGTCGGTTCGGTTGTTGTGTATGACCTCAACTTGGAGTCCTGCTCCTTCGTCAGAACTCCGTCAGGGTGTTCTTTGACTCTATGGAAAGCCCATTGAGTCAGAATCCATCTATATAGCTTGTTTAGATTGGAACTCATAATAACCTCTGAAAATCAATCCTAACCAAAACTACTAGTACGCATGAATAATATTATTCTTTAATGGTTTTGGAATAGGAATTTGAAGAGGAGGAAAGAATATTGTGATTAGTTAGAAGTTGGAATCAAAGTGCAAATATTGTTGGGTTTGTTCTTCTAAATCTATTCTCATTTCAAGTTTGAAATGTTTGTTCTAGACTCTATTCCTCGTTTCAAGTTTTTGCATGTTTGTTCTAAAAAGCATATTGAATTGATTTAATTGATTTGAGAAAAGTGATTGTGAAATGTTTGCGTATAAAGTGCATGATTATTGAAAATAAACTATTTATACAGCGTACATATCATACTATATTTTGCTATAAAGGTTTTGAGCAGCTTCTTGGCCGATATTAGCAATTTTTCGCGTAGGATGAATTGATATCTGCGTAGGGTCGAATGGCGATCTTTGCCGAACTATTGATGTGTCACTCAGATCGTGACCAGCGGAGGACCGTATCGGTAGTGTTCACTATTTGATTATTTTATAACCCGGTCAGCTGACCCAGTAGGCCGTCATGGTATAAAACCATGTGATGGCTACTGGCCCGGCGGGGCGTCTGGTGACTTCTGATATCTGTCTGCTCGAAGACATAGGTTAAGTGGATTAAGGGCTCTTGAGATTGATTGACATAAGCGAATTGGTTGCATAACTGAATTGTTTTGCTATGGCCGAATTGATTAAATATGAGATTGATCTGCACAAGTGATTGAATTTGTTGGGTGGATTGCAGGAAGCTAGTGAATTTGTGAACATAAGTGAATTGATTTGGTGAAATATTGAATATGAAAGTGTATTTTTGGTTGATAATGAACCATATTCAGTATATATAAGCAAGTATATGTATCGTGTTATAATTGATCATCCATAATGATTTGAAAGTTTGGAATTATTAAATTGCATAATGTGATTTAAGCCAGAAATTGAGGAATGGTTGTATAGAACCACTAAGCATGAAAATGCTTAGGCGTATTGTTTACGTCTTGTAGTGCGAGTGATAGATAGTGATCGGCGGACCCGAAGATCGAGGAAGCGTCGAGGTCATAAAGAAGGAAATTTAGATATCTTTCAGGCAGCGTACGCATTCATTCCATGTTTTCTTTTGGATATTGATATTTTGTAAAAACAGATTTGGACTCACGAACATCGTTCGTGTAATCCATTTTGAAAAAGGCTTGAATGCGCCCCGTTGTAAATGTATTTTGTTAAATGTTTATGGGGCTTGCCCAATTTTATGTCAGCCCATAAATATATGATTTTGAGTGATTGAGTGATTTTAGTGGCATCCCGGACTCGGTTCGGATCCGCCCAAACGGGTTGGGTCGGGTAAGGGGCGCCACAGTACCCTTTTGTTTCCTTTGGATACCCCACAAGTAAGCACTTATCAGATTTGGATACTAGCTTATCAGAAGCTTGGCGCTTTACATAAGCAGCGACTGATCTGAGAAAGACAAACGAGGATGCTTTCACGTCACAACTCATAAGGTGTTTCTCAGCGCTTTGATAGAATTACATTTAATAAAACCTGGCTTGATCTCTAATGCATATCCCCAGAAGGATATTGGAAGATCTATTCGACTCATCATAGATCGAACCATATCTAATAAAGTTCGATTTCTCCTTTCAAATACACCATTCCATTGTGGTGTTCTAGGTGGAGTGAGTTGTGAGACTATCCCACAATCCTTAAGATGATCATCGAAATTTTGGCTTAAATATTCACCACCTCGATCAGATCGAAGTGTTTTGATATTCTTTCTAAGCTGATTCTGTACTTCATTCTTGAATAATTTGAACTTTTCAAATGATTCAGACTTATGCCTCATTAAGTAGATGTAACCATATCTACTAAAGTCATTGGTAAAATTAATGAAGTACTGATAACCTCCTCTAGAAATTGAGCTTATTAGTTCACAAACATTTGTATGTATAAGGCCCAATAAGTCACTAGCTCTCTCACTGTGTCCAGCAAAAGGAGCCTTGGTCATTTTACCTAGTAAACAAGATTCACATGTTTCAAATGACTCTAAGCCAAATGAATGTATTAGCCCATCTTGATGGAGCTTAAAGATGCGTTTCTCATTGACATGGCCCAAACGACAATGCCAAAAGTAGGTTGGATTCAAGTCATTGGACTTAAACCTCTTAGTATCGATGTTATGTGGGCTGATTGTTAACTAAATGGCCAGCTAGATAATTAAACATTATAAAAAAATATGCATATTAGATGGAAATAATATTAATATCGTAAAGTAAAATCCATCCACGTCTAAACAAAAAAAATAATGTTTATGCTCACGATAGGCACATAATAACAATTCTTTAATTGAAAACAAGTCCACTAGGCAAGTCAAATCATAAACTCCCTCTCTCTGACTAATGCAGCTAACCTCTTGCATTTCCCACTTGGCGAGATCACTTGCCTTTAGCCAATGATCTTGCTTCACGGGCCCTACACATTTACAAATGCCCGAGATCCACATCGGTATCTAATACCCATGAAGCAAAGTAGACGGATTGACTTCTATAGCATAAATACACGAATTGGTAGCCTGCCTCTTCTCTTTTCTTCGGATCTTCAAGTAGAACACAATTCCTCTTCCAATGACCTTGTTCATTATAGAAGAAACAAACTCCCTCCTTGGGGAGCTTTAGCTTCTTGGCCTTAAGCTTGGACCGTCCTTTGCCTTTCTTGGCCTTAATGCCTTTGCCCTTTTCTTTTCTTTTCATGCCTTCCCCTTTCTGAACCATAAGCACTGGATGTGTCTTTTGAATGTTCGTCTCAACATTCTTTAACATTCCCAACATTCTTTAACATTCCATGTAACTCAGCAATAGATTTCTCCATATGGTGCATATTGTAGTTTATAACAAATTGATCATAAGATTCAGGTAATAAACCTAGAATCAGATCATTAACGACTCATGACTAATAGGAGCACCAAGCTTATCAAGATTGATCGATGGAGACCCTTCATCACCAGCACATGTGCACTTGCTGAAGTGTCAAGAGTCATCTTGCAAGCATTCAATGCTTTGGTGGTTGTAAACCTTTCTTGACGTGCTTACTCTTGGAACATTCCCTTGAGATGCACCATCATATCAAATGCCTCCATTTCCTCAAATTTCTTATGAAGCTCAAAGTTCATGGTTGTAAGCATAAGACAAGTTATATCCACAGAGTCATTCAAATGCTTACTATAAGCATCCCTTTCGGCTTATGGGGCATTGTTTGTAGGAGGTTCATTAGGGATTTCATTATCAAGAACATACATCTTATCTCTTGTTTGGAGACCCGATCTCCAATTTGAGACGATCGAAGAAGTTTATCCCATTAAGTTTTCCTTTTAAGAGACGGTCGCTAAGTAAATGTTGATGTGTTGTTTGATGCCATTAATCTACATACAAAAATATGCAAAGCTTTTAATAAATGGGGTCTTTAATACTCCCACTAAAATTAATAACTCTTTAATTAACACATAAACAATCTTATAGTTTCTTAGTGGGTGAAAATCTAAGTTTCACTTAAATTCAAGCTTAGCTTTGGCATAACACTTAAACTTAAGTCAACTAGGTAGAAAACTCTTTCCTTTTATGCCCTTAGGCTAGTATTATGATAAGCAGCGTTAAAAATTAACATATTTCAATCTTACTTTATAGGATATCACCATTATCCATCATGTCCTTCCCCTAAAGATAGACGATACACCTGCTTTGGCGAAACTATATTAAGACAATTGAAGTATTGACTTGCAAGTGTTAAATTATGGAAGGCATTTTATGATAATATTTTATGTGATGAAATTATCAAGTTGTTGAAGCAAACTTTGTAAACATATACATGCATCACACTCTGACTTTGTTTATAGCATAAATGTAAACGTGATATGTCATGGCCCATTTCTAAGGTGATCCTCCGTAAGCCAATATGGAATGCATGATACAACTTTGCAATCACGTTAGCTTTATGGGCTTGTCTCCAAGAGCGAGCGGGCCTCCATTCTTCGTTCTTCTATTACAAGCCAAGTAATAATTGTATGTTATTTTATGCTAAAATAATAAAAAGAGACACATGTTGTGTCCAGCCAAAAGAAACAAACGACACATCTGCGAGTCGTATGCTAATATAATGAAAAGAGACACACATGTTGTGTCATTAAAAGTGCCGACACGAGCGCGTATTTAAAACTTACAAACCCTTAATTAATACCTCACCGATCACATTGGCCAAGAAGTATGACATGCACCATGCAATTGAATATAAACATTAAGCACATAATCAGTTATGAATCACGGTCTTTCAATTGCGGCGTTAGTGCATAAACAAATTTTAGGCCTCCTGAGTATTCGGTGGTCCCGCTAGCCGGTTAGCGGGCGGGGTCAAGGGGGCAGCGCCCCTGAAAGGTAAACAATTTTACTAACTTAAAAAGTGAGTTACTGCCTGGAAATTTCTCATGATCATTAATCACTAGTAGTATGGTCATTCATAATCTTTGATTACTCTTAATATGATAGTCCATCATTAATTTGGAACGATCCCTACTTAATGTGTAATAATCTGTGATCCAATCTTAATGTCTAACATTAATGTGTGTCGTCACATTGATTAAGAATAATACATGTGATCGATTCTTAATGTCGCATTAATGTGTAACAGTCCTCTTGATTAAGAATAATTTATATGATCCATTCTTAATGTTTAACATTAATGTGCTTGATCCGCCCCGATTAATAAGAATATGTAATAACCATACTTAATATATAACAGTCCTATTAATTAATAAGAATCTGTAACAACCATACTTAATATGTAATTAATAAGAATCTATAACAACCATACTTAATATGTAACAGTCCTACTAATTAATCTTAAGCTGTAACAGTCTTAACCATATTAGAACACAAAATTCAGAACTCAATTTGATTACGATCATCAACAATCTTAATCCTATTAGAGCTTTCTAAATCGACATTTTTCAATTTTCGATATGATGTTACGAGACACCATACGGGAAAAGCTTTATGACTAAGATTATGCGATTATAAAATGGATGAACTAATGGATCATGACATATATCACATATGGCAAAACAATTACACTAAACGAGATCACGTTATATCACATATAAAAGTAGTTTCACCCAAGCGACAAAGTAACTCTAATACTGCTTGTTGGAATCTAGCAATAAGCGTGAAATAAAATTTTCATGTTGGCTTCATGTGAATCAAGCGATTTGATGAAACTAAACAATGAATCGAAATCAAGACCTTACCTCTTGTAAGGCTAGAATCCTTTTGGCAAGTGCCAGTTTGCTTGATCACATACTTATTTGAAACCACGAGCAAAGAAAAGATCCGGCGATGCTTGAGCGAGACGATCACGGTATGCAAACGCCTACAAAGGTATCATACGAGCGGCTAATGGATGGGATGGATGTGCTAGCACATATGATAGGTCTTTGTCCCATAAGCTAAAAACTAGTGTCTTAAAACTCTTAAAGAATTCTCTCTCAATGCCCACTAAAGCACATTCTTTTAGATGATAAACCTCATGTTATATATCAAGCCTCCCAAGAAAACCCTTTTATTAAAACAAATTTAAACCAAATTCCATTAACTATTAATGGGCAGGCAGGCAGGCTTGGGCTAATCATGGGCTAAAGAGAGAGAGCCTTTCCTAACATCCCATTGTAGCTCATGCTTATGTGTGATACATGGTTCACTTAAATGCTGGCAGGCAGGCCCCGAATCATATTCTAGGCCCACAGGTTATAATTGGTCTCTAGCAAAACATTATAACTACCCAAATCAAGTGAATTTGATGACTTGAAAAACCTTACCATAGTATGATATTAGTCCTTTGTCACACGATGTCTCGATTAAGCCTGACATGGATGAAGTCATCTTTATACATCTTAATCGTTCTTGATTCTTAAAGTAGGCGACTAAACAAATGATATTGATAACTCCTATCAATCTCATTAGAACCGATCATGCATTTCTTAGTCTTACTTATTAAGAGGCGATAGACATCTCCTTTCGATTAGAGCGGGACAAATTCCTTCATTATCACTCACATTCCTCCATGATTTCTTGCATATGACCATAGCACAGTATTACCATCTTGTTAAGGCGTCATTGAGCTGCGTCGAACGAAGTTCCTCATGTAGGAGTCCATGGTGAATTCGAATTCGAGGACTCAAATACCACTGCAATGAAGTGCGATGACATAATCCGTGTAGTATTTCTCCTGCTTGGTCGGTCGATAACATGAACTTATGTATTTATTTATGAGTAACATCTTATGTTCATGACCCGACAAAGCGTGGTCCTTTATCGGAAAACATAATGAGTCTTACTTCGTTGTATTCCCACAGTAATGATGGAGCTATGGACTACTTAGAATATTGTTCTTATGCCTTAAGGTTTTACTATCAAGTCACATACTTGATGACATAAAGTAGAGCCAACTATTCAAGGATCTTATTTTATCAAGTTAAACCACAATTTAAATAACAAGAGAAAATAATAAATGCCTTATGTATATAAACATATAATGACAATGTATATGCCACTAGGCTAGAGCATATCACTAAGAAAAAGACCTTGGGTGGCACTACCTTAGTAAGCGGATCCGCTATCATGGAATTTGATACAATGTATTTGAATAGACAAGCGTCCCTCACGAACTCTCTCGCCAACAATCGGGAACTTGATGTCAATATGCTTTGACTTTGTCGAGCTCATTTATTGTGGAATATAATCTTGCGAGTTATTGTCACAAAATATCTTAAGTGGTCTTTCAATAGTGTCCACAATGCGCAGCCCCGTGACAAAATTTCGTAACCATATCCCATGGTTAAATGCCTCAAAACATGCTATAAACTCCACTGCCATGGTGGAAGAAGTTATGAGTGTCTGCTTACCACTCTTCCAAGAAATAGCTCATCCAGCAAGCATGTAGATATAGCCCGAAGTGGATCTTCTATTATCTTGGCATCCAACAAAATTGGAATCAGAATAGCCAATGATCTCCAACTGATCCGATTTTCTGTATGTGAGCATAAAATCTTTTGTTCTCTGTAAATACCGCATGACCCGTTTGCATTTGCTTTCAATGATCGATCTTGGGTTACTTAAGTATCTCCACAGCATTCAATGATATGCGTAATATCAGGACGGCATTAGGCTGAGCATACATCAGACTTCCTACAGCCGAGGCATAAGAAATCTTTTGCATTTCTTTAGTGTCCAAGTCATTCTTAGGGCATTGACATAAGCTGAACTTATCTCCCTTAGACACAGGGGTGTCACCTAGTTTAAAATCCTGCATACCAAACCTTTTAAGTACCTTATCCATATATCTCTTTTGTGATAATCCAAGAATATCTCGAGAGTGATCTCGATATATCTGAATTCCCAAAACAAAAGAGGCATCACCAAGATCTTTCATTTCCATTGGCACGATATAAATCTCTTGGTTTCCATATATCTTTATATCATTTGTGGGTAGCAGTATGTCATCAACATATAAAACCAGAAAAATGTACTTACTCCTACTAAACTTGTGGTATATACAATCATCTGCCAAGTTCATCTCAAAATCGAATGAGATGACAACTTGGTGAAATTTATGTCTATTGGCGAATCTTGCTTAGATACGTAGATGGATTTCTTTAGTTTGCAGACCATTTTGCTTTGCCTCTCACGACCTGAAAGTTTTATGGCTGCACCATATAAATTGTCTCATCAATGTCACCATTGAGAAACGTCGTCTTAACATCCATTTGATGTAACTCAAGATTAAAATGTGCCACTAATGCCATTATTATCCTGAAAGAGTATTTCGAAGAAACTGGAGAGAAAGTCTCTTTATAATTGATGTCTTCTTTCTGTGTAAAGCCCTTTGCGACAAGAAGAGCCTTGTACCTTTCTACATTGCCTTTTGAATCCTTCTTGGTTTTAAATATCCATTTACAACCAATGGGTTTCGCACCTTCAAGTAATGGTACAAGGTCCCAAATATCATTGTCCTTCATGGACTTCATCTCTTCATTCATGGCATAAATCCACTTTTGAGAGTTAGAACTTTCAATGGCTTGACGGAAGTTGATTGGATCATCTTCCACCACACCAATGTCAACCTCATGTTATTGGAAATACAACATAATCATCGAAGTGCGCTTCTCCTCCTCTCTAATGAATCGCCTTAATGGCGTTGGTTCTTGAGTTGTAGAGTTTGTTCTTAGAAACGATTTGTTGAACAGCGGGAGGATGCACAACATTGTCTTGATGCGGAATTGCTTCTTGAACAATATGAGGGAATAGAAACTGTTTGATCATTGTCAAAAACTAATTAGAGGAATTTCAACATGTTCCTCTTCAAAGACAAAAAGTCCTTAATCTTTTTCTCATGAAACTCAACATCCTCGAAAACGAGCATTTCCGGAAGTCACCCAAAAATGGCCTTAGTAGTGGGATCATAAAACTTGTAACCCCTGGATCTTTTAGAATATCTAATAAAGTAACAACTGATAGTTCATGAGTCTAGTTTCTTTTCATTTGGCCTATAAGGTTGTGCCTCAACTGGACATTCCCAAATGTGCAAATGCTTTAAACTAGGCTTTTGCACATTAGCTCATAAGAGGTTTATCGGAGTTGCTTTAGTTGGAACTCTGTCAGTATATCTTCATGGTCTTTAATGCTTTACCACAGGTGATCTTTGGTAGGTAGAGATGGCTAATCATATACTCTTCTGTATCCTTAAAGCGTTATGTTTCGTCTTTCAGTAACACCATTCATGCTAGGCGTACCTGGCATAGTATACTGTGGGATGATACCACATTCCTCTAGGAATTTAGCAAACGGTCTAAGACGTTGTTCACCTGATCCGTCATATCTGCCATAGTACTCGCCATCACGGTAAGACCTGACGCTTTTAATCCTTTTGTTAAGTTGATTCTCAACTTCAGCCTTATAGTTTTTGAACACATCCAAAGACTGTGATTTGCCATGAATGAAATAAAGGTAGCCATATCGAGAGAAATGCGATACATGAATGTTATAAAATCGTTTGACCATTCGAGAAGCGTAGAATGACCTGAATATCATTATGTATAAGTTTTAAAACATTTGACTCTATTAACACCCGATCTCCTAATGTTTGTTTGCTTCCCCTTAATACAAGTGCTTTAAGTGTCAAAATCCATAAAATCGAGGATCGAAATTCCATCGAGACCACCAGTCTCTCCAATTCTCCTTTTGGAGATGCTTGACTAATCTGCCATAATGAGGCATAATTCTCATTGGTTAATTTACGCTTTTATACCTCTTTGTGCCCATGCGGGATTATTATATGGAAAGCGATAGTGTCAACGGAAATATAGATGATTGTAGCGTAATAAAGAACGAACCAACTAAATTTGAATTTTGATAAGAATAGCTTTTCCATTTCAGGAATGAGCAGCGATAACGGATAATATACAACGAGAATAGAAACCAAATTCATCTAAGAGGCGATTACAACATGAGTCTCAAATCAAATCGAAATAAAATCAGTTCTTAACAATAATCTAAAAGTCCCGGTGCCTTAACTTCCACTTGGGATTGCCATCACCCGGCATAGATGTATCTTTAAGTAAATCGAGCTTGGTTTTAAACGTCGGGCAACCACCTTAGGCGCCTTGTGTAATTTATTTGCGATCGAATCTGGCACCACCATGTGTGTCTAGGTATTGAAGTCAAATTAATCTCACAAAAACAAACCAAACTAAGCATATCTTTCTTTTACGCCCGTGCGTGATAATTGGTGCAATACTTCTTTTTCTTGTGTGAATCCACAGTAAAACATCCATTCGAGGATTTTTCATCCTTTTTCTGTTTCTTTTGTGGTTGTAGAACAGCAGCTTCCGTAGTTTTCTTTCTTTTATTTCTTTTGTCCCTAGATTTCATGGCTAAGTGAGCACTTTTTGTCTTATCACGCTTCAACCTTTCCTCTTCTTGGACACAATGTGATATGAGCTCATTAAGAGACCATGTCTCCTTTTGACAATTATAACTCACTTTAAATTGGTATGCTTGTGTTAAGAGGATGTAAAACCGATGCACTGGCAGTGCCGGATAACTCAACTTGAGTACTTTCAATTTTGAAGCAATGTAGAATATTGTGTGTCTTTCTTATGTTCCTTTTCCTACGTCACGCCGTTGAGATAAGTTTTGCCAAGTGTACTTGTTTTTAGCCTTTTCATTTTTACATGAGCCTTTTCTCAATATCTCAAAAAAACCCTTGGCCGTAATGTCTGTTCGGACACTTAGTGCCTCAAAAGCACGGAATGACACGCTTCATGATCATCAAGCTCATACGGTTTGACCTTTCCCACTTTTTCATCTCTCTCTTTTGGTCAGAGGTACTCTCGTCTGTAAGTGGATCTGGTTGGTCAACTCGTAAAGTAAGATCCAAGTCCATGACCCTGAGAACAATCAAAACGTTCTCTTTCTATGACTTGAAATTAGTGCCATTAAGCATTGGAATGGAATTTGTAGAAAACGAAACTAAGCGACGAACAAACCAAACTAAATTGCTGGATATACAAAACTATAATATCTGAGAATTAATTAATCACAGAGACAATGATAAGGCCTGCATCCTGAAGATACATTTAACATTAATATTATTTAGTCTTTGGACAAAACATTAACTTGTAAATGGGACCTTGGGGTAGTGATCAAACACTGATAATAAAGCATGTAAAACACTAAACCTTTCTTTGGATCGACTTAATGTTCACATTTTATACCGAATAATTACCACATGTCTACCACCACAGGTGTATATGCAATTCGGGCGAGCATTAACATTTGGGCGATTAATATTCGCATGAATAACATACACACAAAACCTTTAATATTCAAAAATTAAATTAATTTCCTAGCAAGGCTGCTTTGGCAACATATTGTTTTGATTAATTTAATTCCTAATATTATATCCATAATTACCAAATCTAAGATACCCCAATTGTGCATCAATTAGAGTGGGTCATTACAAATCAAACTATAAGCTGAAATTGAATCCCGAATGTATTTCCTTATTACCTCGATCTATAATATACATAAAAGCAAATATATTTAATTCTCGATAAAAATATAAGCTATATACATACATGTGTAATTCATGTATACCAAACCAAATAAACCAGATTACAAATATTGCTAAAGTATCAAAGTCATATTACATAATATGTTGAAAGCCACATATCATGATGCGACGGCTAAAACATAAAGTCTGCAAACATAGGTATTACGACTAGAATATGGTCTCTAAAGCACCTAAGTCTTGAACACGTAAAGACTAACTATTCAAGATCTTTAAATCTTGAAACATGTGACGGCTAAAGAAAACCATAAAACCGTCATATTACAAATTCAATAAAGCCATATTGATGTTCAACGAAATCCATAAATAATTTCATGATGAAGACAATAAATCAACAATTCTTGATGACCTAATCATGAACAAAGGCTCTGATACCACTTGTTGGTATTTAATCTCTTAAAAATAGGATTTGTTCATACCAGATCATCAAGTATACCAAACAAATAATAGCAAAAGCATACCTGAATTCTCCATTGGTAAATCTATCTTTTGGAGTCTTGTGGTTTTGTTTTTCAAATTAGAGCATATTTGTCGAGTTACTAACTTGATGATGGGATGTTAAGATAGGCATACTTTTAATTTCGGGACCATAACCATTTATATAGGGTGAAACCCAAGGTTTATAATTTCTAGTTTGGCCCATCATAGAACTAGAAACTATAGCTCGGTCTCTACACATACGAGGTCTACACTTAAATTAGATGCATGAAGCCCAAAATACCTAAACCATATTATATCACTTTATTTAATTGGAAACTCAACCTTGTTGTTAAGCTTGTATACACAATTATACACATATAAGTCCATATGATATATTAAAAATTCCCAACAAAAAATACAAGAAAAATAAAGGAAAATAAAAAGAGTTGAATTCCATATATTATCTATTTCAAACTAATTTTGTTTGTTTTAATTCATTAATATAAAAATTAAACAATATAAATTTTTTTGTAGATAAAAATGTATAGTGTTGATTTTTAGTATGTAAAAGCAAAGCGACTTGTCTTTTATCTTCTATAGTTGGTAGATGATTGAGAAGTTTAAAAAACGGAGGGCGTCGGGAGGAGGGTCTCGGGTTTGAGTACCAGTGATGACAATTTACTACATTGTAACAAAGGATAAAAATATCGGTTTTTATGGATATATCGGTACTTTGATTTTACGGATATATCGGAGATATATTGGTATTTATAAATTATTCAAAATTTAAATATATATTTAATTTATATATCGAAATTAAGTTTGGAAGGTATATGAAATGAGACCTTTCATTTCCACTCTAACACCATAGTCTTGGTTTCCCTCAGAATTTTTATAATAATTAATGATAGCAATTAATGGTAAAAGACATAAGAATTCCAATCGTCTCTTGATCTTCTTTTTTGAACTACAGATAATTAATTATAGAAGACATAAGAATTCCAACCGTCTCTTGATCTTCTTCTCTTTTCTACAAATAATTAATGATAATAATTATTAAGGAAGGCGTATAATAAATTATATTAATTATTGAAAAACATGACATTATGTTATTCACATTCTTAAATCTTTTATTTATTTGCTCTATAACTTGAGACATTCTTTGTAAATGTTATTTTTTGAAATTTTTTTCAGACTTACCAAAAGCAATGGATATATGGCATATGTGACGGATTTAGGTGTTTTTTTAGTTTTTCGCAAGCTTGCATTTTGTGTCGGTTGTGTCTGATATATAGATAAGATATTCTGGATAATATCATTGATTTTGAGCAGATTTTTTTATTTTCAAACAATTTTTGTTTTTCTGGAAAATCGTGTCGGGATGACGACACGAAATATGAGCGGATATCATGGTTGATGTTATGGTTAACCTTGATTTAACGAGTTAAGAAGATATAAATTCGACAGGTTATGATCTCAGTACTTAATTTATGGATATCGAATATATATAGGAAATAATTGGTGATATTGCATTGATGAATATCGATATATCGAAAAATTAAGAAAATCTTGTTATAATTGATGAGTTTGATAAGAAAAAAACTAGCGGTTTAAGCTATTTATAGTTTTGGAATCATTAGCGCATTTTGGTCAAAAAGCCATTAAAAATTAATTCTGGCCGTTGGATTTGATTTTTGATCAAATTTGATCGTTAAATCTTGATCTATTCATTAAAAAATATTTATGGCCGTTGGATCAAGTCACATATTCAAAATCCACTGTCATATAAAAAATTAGACCATTGGAACCTAAAGAAATTGCAAGATTGAAGCATGGTCGTTGGATCAATACAAACTCAATTCTAGTTGTTAGGTCCTGTAGGTAGCCGTTGAAGCTTTTTCAAAAAGTGTACAAAATCTCAGCCGTTGAATAAAAGCGAATCTCAATCGTCTACATGTCATTAATATATCTCCGGTTTTTCATGATATATTGCCGATGTATCGGCGATAATGCAAAAATTTCAGTTGCGTGTGTGACCCATAGCGTTGATTCTGTCGATGGTGTCGACAGTATCTCTGATATGACCTTTTCCCTATATATGATGATCATTGGCGCTGACTGTTGGCATAGGGTGTCAAGTGAAGGGTCACTTTTTTTTTAACACCATTTACACTTACATATTCATGGTGATATTAGCTGTTGATATTATATTATGTAGGATTACAAAATATATATACTCTGAGAAGCTCCATATATGAAGTGTTTGCATTCTGATATTTACGTTGTTTACAAAATTTCGCCCATAAAATAGACTGGAGTCTTCCAGGTGAGCGCCTATTGATGTGTGGCCTTTGTGCCAGCGATGTGGAGTTGTCAGGTCTCGCTATATCTTACGGCCTTCACAACGGGATTGTTGCCGTGCTAAGCTTCTGACTTACAGGTAGAAGTGTCACACATGGATGACCTCTAATAAGTCTGATGACCTGTCTGAATGTATCTGCCCACATATAACGGATTCTGAGATTCTGTATTTTCTCATATATATACTTATCACTATGAGTTTATTTTCTTATCAACGTCATATACTTTTCATGTCATCTTGTATTTTCTTAGCATTTTGTGTATATCTTATCTGTCAGCATGGGTGATCTTTATACTTCTCATATTCTCTTCATTTCATTTGCACATATGCATGGTTATATATTTTATGTTCATGCATATAGAAGTGAATCTGAGAAAACCATGAGAGGCAGCGAAAGGCGCTATACTCCTTATGTAAACGATGGTCATGAGGGCCGAAGGCGTTGTATTCTTGTGTAAAGTGATTGGTATGAAGTGCCGAAGCGCGCAACCTGTGCTCATGAAGGTACTCGCCCAACATACGAGACAATGACCATCCGTGCTGGACCGGGAGGACATTGGTGATGACCACCGGGGCCACGAAGCTAGGTCGAAAGCGGGATCTATGTCGTGACAGGCAGGGCCCTCGATATTAGATCCTTATATACTGCAAACTTGTTTTTCCTAATAGGCATGCCCATGCTATCCTCTCTCTGAGGTTAAGCGAGACGATCAAACAATTTGTATTACAATTATATATCTCTCATATTCACGAATAATTATTTGTTATTAAATTTTCATATGTGATATATAAGTACAATCATTTATTCATATATTTGCATTTTCATATCTCATTATATCGTAAATAAGCGTATCTTCACAATGTATGACATATGGTTATTGTGGGATAATATAGAGGCATTATTATCCCGAATAAACTATGATTGCCTGTACTGTACCTACTGTTTTCCGTGTTTTGGAACTAATATGAGTTCAGATCTTATCAAGCATGTATATTGATTCTTGAATAGGCTTTCCATGGATCTTGAGAACATTTGCAGATAGGGTTCGGACCGAAGAAGTTGGGACAGAGGATGGTCGTCGTAGTCAAGCTGAGACAGGCGACCTGGATGGCCCCGGCAGGCTGGCTGGCCTGGACAGATCGATCTAACACCTCGGTCTGAAATCTAATATCCTCCTCATGCATATGAATGTATTCTTGACTCAATGGGCTGACCATAGATTCAGAACACCCAGGCTCCCGAGTTAAGCGAAGGGAGATATGACGCCAGAAGTTGGAGGTGCTGCATAGTCAACTCAAAGAGTGACTGAGCCAGCGAAACTCGTGTCGCGATAGTGGTATCTAATGGCAGACCCTTCCCATACCTTATCTAAACTCTCTTACAGGGATCAGCTCAGACACTTCAACGGACTCTCGAAAGCAGGCTAGATCGAGATCGAGGATAAATGAGCCCTCACTTTCTAACCAGGTTTACTCGTTTAAACTCGGAAATTAAAATTTTCTTTTAATTAGTTGTAGGAGTGATAAAGATGTTGAACTGTGTTTCAAATAGCACTATACAAAATTTTTCGATCGGACTGCGTTTTGATAAGCAGAATTTACATATTCGAGGGAATTTACCTTCTCTTAAAACCTCGATTCTCCCAGTGTATTCCCAGGCTTGCAATAATCATTTATCAGCCTTTCCCTGACATACCCACATCAACCTCGAATTCTCAATTTATAATTACAAACTTACAAACTTAAGTAGAATATATCTAGATGCATCATATATATGAAATGAATATTTACAAATATACAATTTCAAAATCTAAATATATGAACTGTTCAGAAATTACATATCAAAATTTCATAGTTTTACATCATAGGTCATATGATGCCACCTATATGAACCCAACAAAATGATGGCGTCGTACATCGTCATGA
Organism: Tetrastigma voinierianum; assembly: GCA_016808115.1. Lineage (NCBI taxonomy): Eukaryota > Viridiplantae > Streptophyta > Magnoliopsida > Vitales > Vitaceae > Tetrastigma > Tetrastigma voinierianum. Next base: position 60,908 of record JAEQBH010003268.1, read on the forward strand.
TATGAACAATTGAATATAAATAGATTTACAAAATGAACAAACAGGATTGAATGCAGACTGAAAATACATATATCACATACTAACATAACAATTTATCATTTGTTTTATGGTTCTTCCAGACCCTATGTATCCCGTTTGTGATATGTTTTAACCACCACCAGGCGATTTAAAACTAACGCCAACGTGAAGCTTACTAAAGTGATGTCTAGCCATACGTTCTCGAATTTCTTTGCATCGTGGACGCTAAAAAACTTATCTGGCGAAGACGCTCTGATACGGGGACGGCTATATGTTGCGATTGTAGTGCTAAAACTGCAGGCAATACGGCGGAATTCTTGCGCCATGCGTAGATTGCCTGTAGCTATGGGCGAAGCGACTACGTGCGGAATTTTGTTGCGTGATAAGATGAGTGTGTTTTCCTATCAATAATGTGAGGCGACTATGGAATGGAATTCTTTGCATAAGACCATTTATAACGCTAAATCTCATTATATCATTTTAAAGATATGGGTTTTAAACTACCATTTATTTAGTATCAAAATCACAAATCTATTTCGTTTTGAAACTACAAAAACTCTCTTTCAAATATATATCATGCATTTAGATTACTTAACTACCATAGTAATTACCAACATCAACCAATTACATGAGTGGGAAAGGATGTGTAAGTGGCGAACCACTTGTAGCAAATAGCGTCACTCCTTTGATCAGAGACTTCTCACGAGGGCTCGTGGGCGTGCTCACCTGCCCGTCACCTACAATATTCCTCGTCATTACTAGTGAGAAAAAATTTAAATTCTCAACTATAAGGTCAGAATCTCAATTAAGACCATTATTTCTCAATCTATAACAATTTGTTTCTACTCAACGAGACTCTGCTAATCCCGGACGTATGGGTTTTCTGGTTGACATAGGGATCACACGGTCCATTTTGTTCTGAAGGCTTGGCACGAAAAATTATATTTTTACACAAAGCAGACTGACCCATAATAGAAGCGGTGTTGCTTGCTTGCTCGGGGCTCCGTTTTCCTTAGATTCTTCTTCCCCTCTGATTCCTTATATTATCACCCTTCTGATCTGTATGGGGCTCTTTTTGTTTCTTCACTCATTTTAAGCTATGGTTACAGGTTTATTACAGATTAGGGATGCATTTCAGTTGGATCCTTTGAAACTCGAGTTATTGTATTTTATATCGAGATTACTCAGGTGGCGAAGAACAGAATCATGTGTATAGCCTCCTCTTTGGAAATGTTTGGGCACTCAGGGTTATTGGGTTCCTTGGCTTCTTGTTTCTTTCTCGTCTATTTGTATGCCAGAATTTTGAATCACTCAATTTGGATGAGTGAAACTCACTTAGACAAAAACACTACAACCATACCCAGAACAGAGCAAAATCGGAGTGAGCTACACGATTCACCTTTCAGTCCATATTGGGGCCTTGGGAGTCAGATGATCTGGTGCTCTTATACATTTGTAGCCCTATCTCATATGTTTCTTTACCAATTGGAATCAGTCATTTGGATGATTCTAACAATGGTGTATATTATGGTTTCAGACAGAGTTTGAAAATTTGACAGCAATTCAGCAAAACCCAACATTCCTCCTTTTGTTTTAGTGTTTTTTGCTCAAACTTGGTTTCCGTCTCTAAATTTCAGAGCTTATTTACTGTCTAGCTATGGTCTAACACACACATAAACATTACTTGTTCATTTGAACACTAACAATTCCTCAAAACTTTTTCATCAACTAGGTTGTGTGTGAAAAAACAAGTTTCATTTTCAATGATTCGACATTCATAACGGCCCATAAAATAAAGCCGCAGTCTACCATTTACACCCCCAAACACATCCTCTAAGGTTATATGACAATCCTTAGGTTTTATTTTCATTTCTGGTGCAAAACCCACCAATCTGCCAAAATTCTGCAAAATAAATTTCAATCTTCTGGAAATTCCAGCAAAGAAAAGGAGAATAGGCAATTTCTTACTTGGTTTCTTGAAGCTTTAGAGAGTTGAGGAGGGACTTGGGAGAGGGTTCAAAGAAGATTTGAGGCGGATGGGGTACGGAAAGGGGGCTGTCTTCATCTTCTGTATATATCATTATAACAAACATATTAACCTCTTATCTCTCTGTGATTACCTAACAAGAGTGGGATATGAAATATGGATTGGTTTTGTCTCATGTTTGTTGTATCCAGTTTCAATTTCAGTTGGCCTTAATTTTTATATTGGAAATTGTAAGCTTGTTTTTGTTTAATTGTGAGACATCCTACTTGTTTATACAACACATATCCTTTATAGTCTATTCTGATAGTACCCTTATTTTCTTTAAAATTCGGATTAAATATTAATAGTTTCTATTTCATCTCAAAATGTTACATTAGGACATAGATGCGCTCTTATCTTATGACATCTGTTCTGTATACTCTCGGGCAGGGCATTAATTGTGATGTTATAGTTGAATAGTTACTCTGACAATGGATTTAAGTATAAATCTGATAGCAGAGATTTATTTTGCCTTTCTAATCCATCTTTTAACTTGCTAAAGTTATAGATAGAAACTGAGGGTTTACATCTAATATCTCCTTAGGTATGAATGTATTCTCTTGACTCCAATGGGCTTTGTAGAGTCTAAGAACATGAATGAGTTGGAGTGAAGTTATATGACCTTGAAGTTAGAGGTCGTACATAGTCAAATCTGATGGCGATGGTGCAGTGTGACCCAGACCTCAGTCTGTTTCAGTCTGTGTTCTATATGTTCTCGAGGCATATCGGTGGATTCTTGACTCGATGGGCTTTATAGAGTCGAGAACACTCGAATCGGAGTTCGAGCGAAGTTATGACGCTAAGTTGGAGGTCAAATGCGTAGTCAGCCCAGAGACGGCCCGACTGGGTCGACGAGCTGAGCTCTGGATGAAGTGAAACTCTTGGACAGATCATGTGCCTCTTCTGGGATGAGGTCTTGACCCTCTTGACATGCATGGATATCTATTGACTCTCTTTGCATAATCTCTTGGCACTCACTGACAGACGACCTCTATGGTGACTCGCGATTCAATGTAGAGTAAAGCCCAGTAGTGAGGTCCCAGTGAAATTCAAAAGTGCAACATCGATTTTATTGATGTGGGCTAAACATTTCAGGAAGGACTTATTTCAAATTCCTTTATTTCTGATCAAAAACCAGTTCTCTGATTCATTTTGGTTGACCCAGAACTAGACCAGGGCTGTGGACAACAGTTGCGAGTTGATCTCGGTTAAAGGATCATAACTTGGTCTACGGAGGTTCAAATAATTCGACTTTAACATCAGATGGATATGATCGTGTTCTGATTATGAAGGACTAAGCTTCAAATTCCTTTATTTCTTGCAAAAGAAGTTCTAAGGTCAATTTAATATGTAAGATAAAAATGATTGCTGGATATAGTGTGACTATCATGGAACATGTGTGGACATGGGCGTACCTTATAACTCAACCACTACCGAAATGAGTTTAGGGTTCCCAAACCCAAACCGTACACAAGATGGGGTTCCTAAACCTTGTATCCTAAGTCAATCTGTCTAAACTAGACTTCATGTACTCATGGTTTATCTGACATGAGGCGACATATCTGTTATTAATTTAGTAATTAAAGTATCTGTGATCTTTTTTCTTTTATTTCTTTCTTTGGCACTGTTTCTCTTCTTCTTCTTCTTCCTTTCTCTTCTCTTCTCTCTCTCTCTGCCAAAAATAGAGATATTGTTTGATTAACATCAGCACAGACTATTTCCGGTCGGAGGAAACTTCCTCCTCTTTCCTTTAAGCGAACTGTCTCTTACCAGATTTTAAATCGTTTGGTTTCTTATCTCTTTCTTTATTCTGCTGCTGTCATCAGGCTGCATTCTTCTTTGGTTAACTTGTGCTCTTACACTTTGTATGATAATAACATGACCCTTAAGGTCTGTGGTAGTAACAGTAATTTACCCTTAAGCTATTGTACTAATTCCATGTTCTTGCTTATTTTATCTTATCTTTAATTTGACCCGGTTAAATATCTTTATTCTTTTTATTATCTTGCACTGGCATTCTTCTTCAGGGTATAATTTGAAGATATTCTGAGATATTGTTTGATTTTCCCGATAAGCTACCATTTAATTCGATGTTGTGTCTAGATGAGCAGACACAGGAAATATCAATGATATTTCCGCGACATTTTAAACAGGTGCAACAGTTCTTGGTTATGACAATATTTAAATATAGACAAAATGTTAAAACATGTTGAAGCAATTTAATACTATTAAGTAGTATTTATCATTTAGCTAAAAAAAAAATTGTATTAAGCATTAAGTAAAAAAACACAAATGCTACCTTACTTTTTGTGAAAGATGATATTTCATTATCAACTTTTTGTGAAAGATGCTGTCTCATTATCAACTTATCAACAAGAGAGAAACAAATCAAACGAGCATGAAAAAAAATCCATAAAAATAACTTATCAACTTTAATTTATTAATTAATTAATTAACTTATTTATTTATTTTACATCTAAATACTTCATTCACAATATAGTAAACTTTTCCCATTGGGATTACAACTCGAGACCCTCCACTTTATATGCCTTACATGTTTTTAATGTTAAGCGTTCTACCATATGAGTTATACATGATATGCATGTTTTAAAATTAAAATTTATTAATTTATGTTTTCCTCATATTTTATTTTATTTTATTTTACCCGTGTATTTCCCAACAAATTTATATGAATAAAACATATCCTAACATGAAAATTTTGGTAGTCCATAAATTTCCATGGAAAAAATATTAGTGTTTTTTAAAACTGTTATTAAAAAAGGTTCTTGAAAGAATGGAGAGCACAATTTTGGTGTTTTTAAGAGATATTATTGTGCTCCCCAAATTTAGTGTTTTGAAACAAAGAAAATTTCGAATAAGAGCTTGTTATATTTGTTTTTCTTATTCCAATTTTTTTTGAGAACAAAAAACAATTTTAAAAAACATGACCAAACAGGCCCTAACTTTTCGTTTTTCATAAATTGTAAGAATATTGATAACAATTACAAAAAAGAAAAGAGATAAAAATATCGATCTTATTTTAAGCTGATATGTTATAGAGAAGCAGAAAAGACTAAGTTTGGTTCTATTGTTTTGTTTGTCAAACTTTGCTGACAGAAAAATAATAAATTGAGGAATAGGGGAATACCAAAATGGTATGGTTTGTGTTTTAAAAAACGGTTCTCAAAAACAGTTTTTAAAAAAGAAACCAAACATGCCCTAAAGTATTTTCGAGTAAATTGATATGTATCGAGGAAAAACGCGGTATGCTATTGAATATGTGCACGATGTGCATGGCGATCAACTGATGCAGCCAATGGGAGGAAGACAAGTAGCCAAGAATGCTGGTTCTGTCTTTTGCGTGTTCCTCCCGTTTCGCCACTCTTCCCTCTTTGACTCCTTAATCTTCTCGAATTGGATCGCACTACCCAAATCTGAACGAATCAAAACCTAAATTTTGTTTTCCTCCATTTCTTAGATTCAAAGCCTAACCAATCATATACGAATCTCAATACACCCCTTTCTTTAAGCACCTGAACAACTCCACTGTAGTTTCGTTTTGTCTTCGAGTGGTTTTGTGAACCCAGAACCCTCGATTATTTTCGTTCTTTGTAGGTTGGGGGTGTTGGTTATGGATTTAATCGGGAATTGAATTCGGATGCTGGTTTCGGTTATCGAATTTTGAGCTGTTTTCATGGATTATGAAGAGGGTAATTCATCAATGGCGGCCTTGAAAAGCTCGAATTCGAGGTCGAATTTGTATCGAATAATTGTGATGGGCCCTCGTCGCTCCCTCTGCATCAGCAGAAATTCAGCTTTTCTGCGTCAGAGTGGCTCGCATCATCGATGGCATGTAGAATCACCTCACGCGTACCACCATATTCGCCGCGGAATTGGGGTTTCTCTCGAAATCAATGCGCGCGGCGAACATTCAACATCGAAACGGCGTCGTTGACCCTTCGCCGTGATCGGCTCGACAAAGAGTCGTCGGAGGTGATCTACGTTAGCACAGACAGTGTTAGGGTTGCGGGGGGAGTTGAATTTGAGGTGTATGAAAAGGAGGAGATGATCCTATGTGGGTCTCTGGAAGGCGGATCTTCGTGGGGCAATAGAATTGGCAGGATGAGAGAACGGGATTTCAAACTGGATGGGACATGGATTGCTACATAGCCGCTTCTGTTTGTGGCCGGATCTTCAGTTTTTCAGCCAAAGCTCAGGTTTCTTCATCCATTGAGGTTTATTTGTTATGGATGTTGTTCGAGCATGCCTGTGATTCTCACCCAGCTGGACCAGGTGATCACGGCATAAAGCTTCTGGGCATGGTATGCTGGATGCAATTCGGACGAGAGAGGAGATTGAGGGCCTTGGACGGTAATGGGATGATTCTGGATGCGGATTATGAGTAATGGGGATTTGCCTTGTTGACTCAGTATTTTGTTTACTTCCAAGAATGTCACAGTAGATGATTCTCAGATATTGAGTTTCATGAGCAATACTGATCCATATGTATTTGTAGGAACTGTTCCTAACATCATGCAAACAAGGATGTGATGGCCTTGGTGTAAATCAAGAACTGTAGGAAAAGGGTTTAATTGGATGCAGGAAAAGGTGTAATGGCCTAATATAACCCTAGATAGAACAGAAAGAGACAGATGATGATTAGTATGGATCAACTCCCCTAATTTTTATAAGATTTATTGATTTATTTAAGTTGCTAATGGAAGATGAATGATGGAGGTTGTTAAAATGCTGTGTTCTTCTAGGCCTTTCATGAAAGATTGGGTCAAGAGAAGCCTAAAGAATCAACAAACAAAGTCATGTGAAAGTTTTGACTTATGATTCTACCAGAAGTTGAAAATAGAAAAAATAGCAAGCCCACAACACCTCCTTTGTATATATTCAAGATTCATTATTTTGTTATGTTTTAAGTTTATAAGAATAGCTTTGTCCTGTCCTGTGTATTTGGCATATATATAAGAGACATTTATTATTCTCAAAAGGAAAAAATAGTCTATAAGCAGAGTTTTAGATTGTATATCAGTGAGAATGTAAGTCAGTTTTTTATTTCCGAAGTCTTGTTTCCTGAGTTATTGATATTTTTTCCATGCGCGAAGGGTTTTAGTTTGTTAACTTGTGCAAGCCAATCTAAGTGGTTTGAACAGGATCAAAGAAACACTTCATCGGGGTCATTTGAAATCTATTTTACAAACTGAGTCAAAAAGATTGTCTGGATGACGAATCAATGATGGAATTACAATTTTGATGCTATGTAGTTCTGATCTTAATCCTGTTATTTGTTTCAAGTTTGGTGTACCTATAAAGACGTTTGTTGGATTTGGTGATATCACAATGTAATTCTTGTCATGAAATATGAGTTAATCCTCTTGGAAGATGGGTCTTTAGCTGGGCTACCATTGAATAATCTATTTTCTTGTTGTTGTTACTCTTGGTGTTTTATGTGGTTCACATGTGATTGTTCTGATTAGTTTGAGCTATTGCTTCATTGATCGTATCCAATGTTATTGTCTTAGATGCTAATATGATGATTGAGCCAGTGTGAGTTGGGGGTTCAAGGTGATTGGGTGGTCCTACGACCCTTGTGAATTTCATTGATTGGGTGGGCTTAAGGTTAGGGTGTTCTTATATACCTTTTGGACATGGCGAGTATGCCCTGAACATACCCTTCCACAGTGCGTCTTCGAGTTGCCTCTTATACTTCTTACTTTTACCTATCAAAAAAAAAAAAAAAGACAAAGAAAGATTGAGCCAGTGTTTCACTGGCCATAACAGTGGTATTAACTGGTTTCTGTTATGTTTGAGAAATTGCTTTAGTGACTGTTTCTGATAGTATTTGCTTGTTCCTGTTACGGTTGCTGATTTTTCTAATTTGATTGGGCTGCTACGATTAGACAGATGACATTCATTGGTCATTTCGAATATTTCTTTTTATTGGTGTGGTGTGATGACGAAATGATTATCTGGGTCGGACGGTCATATAGATATTATTGGCTGGCTGCCTAATTTGATGAATGATGATCACGTGGTCATCTGTGGGATGACTGGTTTCAACTGATATGTTTGAGATATTGCTTCAGCGACCAGATCAATTGAATTTGTTCTTGTTATGGATTGAACCCTTGCTACTGTCACTGTATTTCTTAGATGTGGATTGTTTTATTAACCATATTCAGTTATTATTTTCCATATATCTGATTCGAGATTTTCGCGGAAGAATACATAGTTTCATTTGTCGTGCAATAATTCATTGAGACATACGTATGCATGCTTCCTCTGATATGGTTTGTTTCTTGTTCCATTGTGAATTTATTTGGCAGCTGGGTTCACTGTCATTGTAGACCTTCGAGTTCGTGTGCAACAAGAAAAATAGTAATAAAATGAAAGAGGAGAGGGTATTGATCCTATTTGTGGTATTTGGCTGAGGTGCTCACTCAACCAAAAAGAAAAAAAAATCAATGATGTACCTGGTTGATTTTTGGTTTTTATATGGTTTCTGAGCTCTGTAGAAAGAAAATGTTTACGGCTTCAATATTTTTCCACTCTTTACTGGCTGGAATAGTGGACTATTCATCCTTTAATTCTAGACATTAATTGTGTGAACATACTCATGCTTTTTACCCTATGCTATTTATTTATTTTTTAATTTTCTTAATAGTTCTATAAATTGGATAAATTTGCATTTAGAATGTCCATTAGCAGTAGACATCTCTTTGTGCAAATAATAATTAATAAGTGTTGATACCACATACTAAAGTTCATTCTTCAAGATCTTTTTAAGTGGGGTGATCTTGCCTCCTTTACCTACAGATGCACTCGAATAAAATGTTTATACACGTATCAAATTGGATACATCCTGTAATCAATTAATACTGTCAATTTGTATATTTGGTGCAAATTTTGATTCTTATGGTGTGGTTTTGTAATGAAATGGATTTACCCATTGCAAATGAATACATCCTAGAATGAATTAATACTTTTAATTTGTATATTTGGTGCAAATATAATTCTTTCCGGATAGTTTTAGAACCTTTTTGGCAACTGAATTAAATAGAAACACAATTTCAATATGGTCTGAGGTGTGCTCTGATTCATTTGCTTTCTAAAGCTTGCTCCTTACAAAATCTGCCTGTATTTGTGTTTCATTTAGTTTCTCAACTTCTAACCAATTTATGATTCCATTTACGGCTGATGCAGATCACAGAGGCAGACGATGGTTATGAGTCAGATGGGAAAATCGGACCGCGACTTCTATTCCAGAAGACATGTACCCTGGGAGGACAGCCAACTCATGGTTTAACGCTGGCGTAGGAGTGGCGTGGCATTGAAAGCCTGGGATTGTGCCTTGGGATCGGTATAGGTGTTGGACTGCTCATGCGTTCGTATCAAGCAACTACCAGGAGTATGGATTTTCTTCAACAATCGTCGATCTAACATGGTTTCTTGATCGAGAAAAAGCAGACTGAAAACCAAAAATACTACCTGATCATCTCTCCTGTAGTCTAAGGGAAGATTACCTAAGGTTGTGGCTTGTAGAAGAAAAACCTGTAAATCAACTTGGCTCAGTCGCAGGAATGGTGGAAATCATGAAGTTCTCAGTCGCTAGACGATGCATTTCTCTATTACAGAGCTTCCATCCAAGCTGCTCCAGAGTTGGACAAAGATTCAAACCATGGAAAGGCAGTAGTGCCTTCAAGTTTTGATATATGAAGGCTGTAGGAGATGCAGAAGACTTGTTTGGAAACTGATGGGAGGGTTTTTGGTGTGGGATTGACCTTTTAGTATGGGTTTTATTGTCAGCTTCAAAAAAAGTATATAGTATTTCTGCTAGGTTTTTTTGCTCTTCTTCCATGGAAAGACTCATATATAGTTCTCTCTATTATAGAAGCTACAAACACATGATCTTGGGTTTTTTGTTTTAATTTAAATATTGTTGTCATTATTGGGATCATTTCAGACGACAAACAGAATCCAATCAATTTGTTGAATAATTATAAATGTTTTTGCTGTTTATTAGGGTTGATTTTATTGTTTATTTCTTGTATATTGGATGTTTATGAGTTAAATAATATTTTTATTTATATCCATTAGCTGTTTATTATATTCTTACAGGATGAGAACACGACGTTTATAGATGTATGACAAATTATTACCATGATTACATTTCTACATGTTCAAGATAAAAAAATAAAAAGGACTATATATAAAATAAAAAAAATAGCAAATCCTCTCATATGATTGTAATTATTTATTATTTTTGAGATTCATTGTCTTTAGTGAGCATTTGAAAATAAATCATAGAGTTTTTTAAGTAATAATTTAAGTTCTGAAGGTTATGCTGTAGATGGAAAAATGATAAAAAATAATTTTTATCTATTTAAACAAGTTATATATGTTTTTTTTTATCTATTTAATTCTCATGAAATAGAAGAAAATAAGTTAATTGATTTTTTAAAAATATAGGAATAATTTATTTTCTTTTTAATAAGTTCGTTCTATTTTTGTAAATTTTTCCGAAACATATCCATTATTGTTGTAATACTAAAGTTGGAGCTTTAAGTATAATTGGGACAGACGGATATAAGAACCCTGCACCGGTCCCGAATCAGATGGCGCAAAGGGAATATTATTATGATGTAATATAAAATGAATAATTGTTAATTATGATGTAATATATAATGAATAATTGTAAAAATGATAAAACATTGGAAGCATGCAAATGTAAGACGAGAGCAAATATTAGGAGGACAAACGTAAGATGAAAGAAAATATTATGAAAAACAACATTGTTAAGATTTAAGAAGGCATTCAAACGAAGAAAGACGACAAATTTTGTTTGTTGAATGTTGACAAAAGGATATATATGACAGCTAATAAAAACACTAGGGCATTTTGGGAAAAAGCAAGAGGGAGGGGACGCTACCCTTTCCTCGAGCATTGGGGAAAGAAGTCGAGGACATCAGCGGCAGCAGAGCATAGGAAGATAGGATAGGTATCAGAAAGATTCCAATTTTGACCTAAGGACTCCACAATTACATTGCTGCCACAAACCCTTGCTAACGGCATCCACTACCCAGTACCCACTACTCTCTCATGTCGAGAAAATCAGAAGCTGCTGAGAGAGTCTGAGAATCCAAGAAGAAGATGTTAACGACGACGGCGGCTATGGTGAGGGATTCAGGGAGATCTTCTTCTTCTGCGGCCCACCATAACAGGCCTACTACGCCCCTCCCCCTTGTCGTCTCCCTCAACTGCATCGATGACCCCTCCCTCGAGCAGGAGTCCCTCTCCGACATCGCTTCCGTCGAGCACGTTTCTCTCGCCCGCCTCTCCGAGGGCAAGATCGAGTCCGCCGCCGCGGTCCTCATCCACTCCCTCGCGTACCTCCCCCGTGCCGCCCAGCGCCGCCTCCGCCCCTGGCAGCTCCTCTTTCTCTCCTCGGCTCCTCCGACCGCTCCGTCGACTCCGCCCTCGCCGCTGACCTCGGTCTCCGCCTCGTCCATGTCGATACGTCGCGGCCTGCACGGGAGGTTGCTGATACGATCGACTCTTCCTCGGCTTGCTCCGTCGGACTCACCTCCTCTCCCGTCACGCTCTCTCGGCTTCCGGCTGGCTCGGCTCTGTTCAGCCGCTTTGCCGTGGGATGCGGAGGTGCCGTGGTTGGTTTTGGGGATTGTGGGTAGATCTGCCTCTGCGCGGTCTTTAGCTACTCAGGCTTAGCGTTTAAGATAGAGATAATGCTTTATTTGACGTTCAAGAGGTAAAATTTTCATCAGATTCGTTTGATTTATTTCTATAACAGCTCAAATCCTTGCAGAGCATTTTTGCATTGTGCTTCAATTGATATTTTAGGAGCTGCTGTGGACGACTTCGATTTAAGATCAGCATTTAGTTTTAGAACCAGCAGAGTCTAAGCACGTGGATGACGGATTCGTTCATTTGATGCAGTAGCTGGAAATATGTTATGTTTCCGTGTCTGGAAGTCACTATTGAATGAATTTAAGTGAATTTGATTATGAGGATGTTGTTGTGATTGATTGTTATTTGTCTGTTTGAAGCTTCTAGGAGTTTGGACGGGTTAAGAACTCATAGTGAATCAAATTGGAAATATTGGAATTGTGGGCCTTTAGGTCACTGATAAGAGCTGTGTTGGACAGATATATGAGACAGCGAATTGATCATTTAATCAGGGTCCAGATATTTTATAAGCTTTGTTCAGACAATTTCCAACAAGAAGCGGATATCAGCTAAATTGTAAATATCTTTCTATTTGAATGAGCAAAAAAAAGGACATAAGAGAAAAAGATAAAACATAATATTTTGGTTTATTTGACGGATAATATTTTAGGTTTTATGATCTTAGAAAAATTTAACATTGATCCTACATATATGTTACATGGACTTAGGTGCATGACAGATGTTGCAGGCACTAATGGGGTGCATATCATTAGCTCAATTGGACTAGAATATGTAGTTCATGAGGAGGCTTTCAAATTTTGAAAGGGTGATGAGTTGGAGTACAATTTTGGAAGATGTGCAGCTTCCTCCTGACCTCAAAACTCAAGGATGAATCAGGTTGGGGATTGGAATAAAGATGTGTTTAGTGATGATTCCATTACAAGGTTGAAAAGAATTCAATTCTGTGGAGTGGTTTTAATGATTCAAAGGAGAGGGAGATGGTCCTGTCCCTTGAGAGATTGATGCAAGAAGGAGAGCTAAGGGATGAGATGGAATCTTTTTGAAGATGTATGAAATGTGGAATCTAGTTTATTGTGTAAAGAGTATGACATAAGTACTAAATTGCTTCCATAAAATGATTAATGTTTGGTAATAATTTGGAAGAAATTGCTTAGTCAGGAAGTAAAATTAACGAGGAAGAACTGTTCATCTAGATCAAATGGATCAAAGGAAGGTGTCTTAGGGGCTTATAGCACTCCAGGTGCAAAAGCCAGAAAAGTGAGACCTAGAGATATGTTTCACCTCAGATTTTATTTAATTTTTCTCAAAAAAAGTGCTAAAGGTCCCAGAAAAGGTTGTGGGGCGTCTTCAGTGGACAGTAATCGGAAAATTAGTGTGGGGACTTGAAGACAGACTTGTTGGTGTATAAAGTCCTAGCAAAAGTCTTAGCTAAAAGACCTAAGAAAGTGGTGGGCAAGGTGATTTAAGTTATAGAATGCTTCTGTGGAGGGTAGAAAAATTCTCAATAAAATGCATATAGCCAATGAGATCATAGACTCTATGTTGAAGATCAATGTGTGTGGAGTCTTGGGTTAATTAGACATTGAAAAGGTGCACAACCATGTTTATTGGTTTTATTTATTAATTTAGCTTTTGTTATTAAATCTTGAAAAGTTAAATTTTGGTTGAAAATGGATAGCATGGATTAAATGATGCATATCCTCTTAGGTAAATTTGAGAACTGATGTTTGGGACATTCCATCTTGTGGTGTTATTGGGTGTGCCTTAGAAATGGGATGGGTGGTAGCAGACTGGGTTGGGATATAACAGCACCTCTTTGTTGAATAAAGATCTGATGCAAGATGGGCCTTTGAAACAATTCAATAGTGGAAAATATAGTGAGGAACCGGGAGGATTGTGGTCAACTTCTCTTAATACACTTCGATTTTTGCTTATAAAGGGAGGATGAGTGGTCTATAAAATTGAGATATAGCATTAGGGCTGAAATCTATTAGTAGGCTAGAGATTAAAATTTAGGGGGGGCAAACCTTAAGGCTCCGCTTTTTGTTACCGGGAAAGTACTAAGGAGAGAAAATAGAGAAAAAAAGGAAGAAGGAGGAAAAATTGAAAAATAGAAAAATGGGTTAAACTTAATAAATTAATTCTATATGTTTATTCAAGCTCGTTTCCATTTCTCTCATATGTATTTCAAAGAACTAAAAAATTAAAAATATAGCAGAATTTATGTGGTGCAGTTATAGTTGGATGGATTATATTTTACTTGTCAAGCAAAATGAGAAAAATCATTTTATGATATTTGCAGTGACATGGATAACTGCGGGTTTTGAAACGTAGTCAGCACTAAGGAAAAGATATAGTAATAAGAGGTTCAGATATTTTATTTGTTTCTTTCTATTATATCTGAGACTAGAAATTTAAAAATGTAAATTTTTAGGAATTTTGATTATAATTCATTTTCTTTTATATTTTCACGGTGGTGAAGCTAAACATGATTAGAGATGATTCATGAACTTTGGTTATGTTTCATGAACAGACGGTAGGAAGTGAGAAGTAAAATAGAAGGAAAGGATTGGGGATAATAAAATAAGTTTAGATATGACAACTAATTGGACAATGTTTATTCAAACTCATTTGTTATTTATCTTTATTAAATAAGAATTAAGAAGTTAAAAATATAGATGATAAATTTAATTATATTTGGGACTAATTGATATTTTGCGGGTGAAGTAACATGGGAAAATCGTTTTTTCTAAGTAATTTTCTTCCTTCTTTGGCACTCACAGTTCATGATGAACTTTGGACTCAAGGATACTATGATGGTTTTTTTGCAAAAATCAACAATCAAAAGCCTTAATCTAGCCAGCTTATAGTGCTGTACATTCGAGGAGCATGGTATAGAAGTGGACTGATACAAACAAAAAAAATTTCAAAACAATAATTGAGAGGGCAAATGCCCCCTGGGCTATACTGGCTCTGCCAGTGTTTATATAGTTGTTGAGTGCTGGGTAATGGGGAAGGACGGACAACATTTTGAAGAACAAATGGATGATGGATGGATCTTGTGTTTCCTTCCACTCACTCTATATGCTTTTAAGTGTTTCGAAGAAATATTCCATGAATTATGTGACTGTGAATAGGAGTTGGATTCTCACAGATTATTTTCTAATGACTCGTTTAGGATTTAGTTCTCCACTTGCTCTTGTGAGCTATTTATAAAACAGTTCCTATATCTTATACGCTACCACTTACTCTTATTCTGACATCTCTCTCTCATATATATATATATATATATATATATATATATATATATATATATATTATACCATTATACCATTATCCCTCATCTTGGAGCAACAAAGAGAATATGATGAATGGATTTTCTTCAGCGTTATGCAAAAAATAATCTGATATATAATCAATAATGTTTGGTTAAGGACCAACAGTTTCCTAATTAGCTACGAAGGAAACTTGCGTAGATGGAACACACAATTTCAGGATATTACTGATGAGAGAAAATAATTACTTGGATCAATGATGAAGGAATATATTTCCAATGGATTATGAACTAATTCATGGAAGAATCTTCTACTAGCTAACTTACCGCAACTCTGTCTTTTAAATCCAGTCAAGATCGTGTAACACCTAATTAGCTTCCATGTGGGAAGGACATTTAGATGGACCAACAATTTGTAATAATATAATGAGAAAAATGTGACAAGTGCTCTTGATCCAAGATGGCATACAAATTCTTGAAAAAAAATGTAATTTTCTTGGGTCTAACATACTCATTCCTTGTCCTCTTCTATTGACAGTCCTTACAACCTAGCAAAGGGATCTTCTACAACATTATCTTTCTTCAGTCATTCAAGGATCTAAGACAAAAAAGGAGGTGCAGATATCTCCCTCTCCCTAAACAGGCATCACTCAAGCATCATTGAAATAATTAAGGCATGTAAAGATGTGAAAGATACACAGAGAGGCTTGCCATTCTTGATAGAGGAAGGGGTTTAAGAGATTTAAAGTATCCGGCCCCGGTGCTAATAGTTTTCCATGACAGATGGGTGTTCTCTCTCACTTTGTGGCACCTAGGTGCCAGGAATTTCTTTATTCTTTCAACCCTCTATTTTCGTTCTATGAATGACCTGATCAAGTTATCCCATGTCATTATCGCCAACTCCACTTGCCTAATGGAGCCTTATTAAATAAGAAAGGCATGTGATCCCTTTCCCTCTTTTATTTTCTCCACAACTTACCACTTCACTAAATGCAAGTTATTCTTCAAAGCGTTGCTACCCCAAAAGGAAATCCTTTTGAAACTTCTCAAGCCTTGGTCTAACGTATTTCAGGATATTGAATAAAGACAAAATTTAAGGGGAGACTTGATAAAATTTTTATAATCAATGTGAATCTTTCCTCTTTGCAGACATGTTGCCTTTTCCAGATTGACAACCTTTTGCCTGTTGCTTGTAAATATATCTCTTGATAGGACCATTTAATATGTTCTCAGATGAACAGTTCTTGGGTGAAAATGTATTTTAAAATTTGAAGGACTTAACAAAATATATATATATATCTCACATATATATTCCAGAAAGGCGTGGCTTAAAGAAATACAAGAGTATAAGAACCAAACCGTCCCCCTCTAAACTGCACAAACGACAACCTCATCCTCACACCCCAACCAATCAATGAAAGTCGCCAAGGTCAAAGGACCATCCACTATAGAAAACTTTGTCTCCAAAAGAAGATCTAAGTTTCTGCATAATGAACTAATAGATGGATATATTTTTGTTTACTTCTTTAAACTCTCTCTTATATGTCTCAATATATATATATATATATATATATACACACACCTACTTTTTGCATCTAAGAATTTCATTTTAAATAAGCATATGTAAAGTTTTTTATTCTTGAAAATGAGGCAGAATTTGGATGGAATTTTGTCTAAACCAACCATTTAGCAGGCACAGGAAGAGGCTCTAAACAGATCTATTACATTTCCTCCAGCTGCCCGAAGAATGGATAAATGTTAATGATTTACTTGCTGCAAGTAGCCTTGTTTCCCTTCATTTGTGCTCTTACAGTTGAAGCAGTTTAAATCATAATGCAGAAAGTTTGCAGCACACTAAAGCCTGAGTAATACATTTTGATGATATTCTTTCTGTAAATTTTTATGAATACTGTTTGACAAGTTAATCAGTTTCTATTCTGTGCAGGGGGCATTTCTTGTGAATCACGGGGGCAGTCAGCTGCTGGATGATTGTGCTCTGAAGCAGCTGTTGATTGATGGCACATTACTGGCGTGCTCTGGATGGTGCTGAAAGGCCTAATGGATGGGATAATTATGATGACTAGTTTAGAGTGGGATATTTAAAAATAGATATTATTATTATTATTTAGATAGCATGGAAAACAAAATGCTGAACAGTTCAAAGAGAAGAAGTGTTCAAAGTACTGGATTGCAAAGGTGCCATAGGGCAAACAAGATGAGGAAATCTATGACACTCATTTGCATCAAGACCAACACCTTGTGGTTGACGCGTAGGTTGATAAATTCAAATCCATGAATGGATGGATCATGTAAAATCTTTGAGTCCTTTGCTTTGTCTTTCTTTGGATCGAAATCAGATGTGGTTTAACTGTAGAAATTATATCCATAGTTCTTGGACATGGTTTTATGGTTTTTAGAGATGAGCCTATACAAAATAAAATCTATCTTTGTTGAAATGAAGCTTTGAAAAACTCATTTGATGTTTACATATGATATGATTTCGGGTGCCTCTTGTTATTCCTGCCATCTTTAATAAGACAGATTCTATATTACTCTACACTTCATGCTTTACAATTTATCCGTGTGCGGAAGACGTGTTATTTTCTATTCGTTATTGCTGTATAAAAAACTTATTTTGTACATGATGTATATGGGCAGTATTCAGTGTGGAAAAATAAAATAATGCCTAATATGTTTATGAGCTAACATATAGCCATTTTATATATCAGGTGATGTTAATTAGCCTACTGTGACTTTGCTTCAGGTAAAAGAAATGCCCAATGTATTGATTCTTCAGCAGTGGATGTAGGAAGAGAGTGATGGATGGAGATAGGAACAAAGCTATTTGTATATTACAGACATATTTTATTAGATATGGTGATCCGGAAGGATCTGAATATCCGACGGAGGAGGATGAGAAGATGGATGAACTATATGAAAACGAACAATTTGATAAACAAGACAAGGGAATTGCCTTGAAAGGTTCTGTTGGTGACCAGTTGGCAGATGATATTCTTGTCAGTCCAGAAAGCTCTCAGAAAAGTGCTAGTCAATAATGGATCTCTAGCCAGCACCAGGGTTCCAATTTTGTCTGGAAAATGTGCTTTTTTTTTTTTTTTTTCCACCTCGACCTGAAGGAAGCGTGAAGCAGATCAGGGAAAAAGGCAAAAAAAAAAAGGCATGCCCGCCAAGATCCTCTAAAACCTGATGACTCCTCTACTTTAGAAAAGCACCTCCACATCGAGGAAGATGATACCTTTATGAGTGGTACTGATCCAGGTGTTAAGTTCCAGCTCGTTTGCTTCCTGAAGATTCGAGTAGGAAAACACCTATAGAATCAGTAAAGTCAACTTCGAGCAGCTACGAAGTCTAACATGAGGAGCTAAGTAAAGCCTGGAGCAACTGAAGGACTGATAGTATTATATTTGTTGCCCACTAAGATCTTGAACCAAACTCCCAGCATCTCCCAGGCAAAGAGTTCAAGGTGGTGGTTGGTTCCTCGATACCATGTCAAATGTAACAAAAAGGGACCCTGCAGCACAATTCCTCATTGTTTTCAGAAGCAAGGTTAGTTGATAGGAGTGCATTTCTTTTCTGTTCAGACTGTGTTTACTCTATTCAAAGTTTAGGTTGCAAGTGGAAATAAGTGGTTTCATTGTTGTGTTGGTTAACTGAGAATTGTATGGTTGTGTCTGCTTCAGGACACAATTGGTTTGCGATCTTTTGCTGCTGGAAGGATTATTTTAGGTAATTAATATAACTAGAGTTCTTTTTTTTTTTTTTTTTTTTTGATCGGTAAAAAGAAGTATATAAGTATATAGATGAAAAAAGAGCACAAGGTGCCCAAAGAGTACACAAGAAGGGAACAAGGAAATACAATGCTCCTTACAAGTTCTTAAAAATCATTTCTTTAACTAGCTAAGAGAACTTTATGAGTTCCGTTTGGATCTAGGAAAGGAGGAGTCGAAGGAAAGAGAGATGCTGGAAATTGCTTTCAATGCATTCCTCTTTCAAAACGTTAATCATTCTATTCTCCTTTCCAAGATTCAATGATTTGTCTGAACAAGGTTGAATTTGGCTGTGGATAGGATATGGTTTGGAATTATACTTATGTGAACTGCATAAGTCTTTCTTTATTCATGCAATCACTTTTCTGGTTTCAGTACATGAAGACTTAGATTTTACATGTGTTATCTGGTTTTAAGCAGGAAAGTGTGAAAAATGTTATTTTTAGTTGGCATGAATCTCAAAGAGGATATAGATATAATAAAATTATTTAGAAATTGTTATATATTTAGATTTTTAACTTTATACTGATGAATTAAATAAATAAAATAAAGTGAGTAACAAATAAAATAATATATTCAGATTTAACTCTATTTTATTTCCTTCACCTTTTCCTCTCTATTTTCTTTCTATTGCATTTTCCCTCAAATTTTCGAGGAACCGAACATAGCCTTAGAGTTTGAAAACGTTTTATATTATCACTCTCAATGTTTATACTTGATCTTTTACCTTGTTGATGCCATTATGTGATTGGTTATTACCACAACAAAAGTGACGTAGGTGCATATGATGATTTTCATTATCTAAACAATAATTTTCATCAGATGCCGTGTGATATGTGTAGTTATACATATTCTTATATTCTTTGGGAATACAGTGTAATTGAATTTTGATGGTCAGATAAATAGAAGAATGGAATTTGTATTAGCCAGTTGCAACCGATGTTTGGGGAGGATTGGATGTTGGAAGGACTACTTTGGAGGAATGTCGGTTGGTCAACTGTAGAAATCCATTGGTAAGCTCCTTGCTTGACTTAGAGATTCATGTTGCCTAGTTGGATTCAGCTATAAATTGTCCCAATAATAAGGGTCTGTTTGTTTACTGTTTTTGAAAACTGTTTTTTTTGTTCTCAGACAAGGAGAATAAAAAAAACAGAGGGGTTTTCTGGTTGTTTTTCTGAAAAACATAAGAAACAATAAATTTATATAGAACAATGAAAAGTTTGCGCGAGAGAACCGCCTTTTTGGATATGTATTCTTGTGTTTTAAAAACTGTTCTCAAGAACAGTTTTCAAAAACAGGAACCAACAAGCCCTAAACTTTTTTATCATCTTGGACATGGATGACCAACTCCCTGCAATATTCTATTGGTACATAGTGCCTATATGCTTTCTTGAAATATCGTGAGCCATCCAAATAGCTGTTTCAAATTACTTTACTTGACTGGGGAGCAACTCTGGTATGAACAATGTATCGCTACACCCCTTCTGATTTCAGCCAGTTTACAACTGGCCTTCTGCTGCTAACCTTTCTCCCTCTGCCTGTGCTACTTCAAGCGGGGATTCTGTCTTCAACTAATCAATAGAATCGTTATGAAAACTTCGAAAGAAGTGGCTTCCGATCTTATTGCCCTTCCTTTCCCTGCCAATCCGCTAGAGCAATTCCACATAAGTTGGCTATTTACTAGATGGGAGTCTTAACTTTCTGGGCTTCATCGCTTTCGAGCTTGCTAGACTGATCTAAGCATTGATGATTTCAATTGATACATAAACCCTAAAACATTAATGGGTTCCCAGTTAAAATAAATGATTTGATACATACACAAAATATGTGAACCACACCCAACAACTTTGTGATAGTGGACTCCTTGAAATGGTTATAAATCATAAGATGAATGCTAATGTCCTTATCACAAGTTGTGTTTCAACTCCAAGTTTCCCAGCATTGGGAGGCCAACTTTTATCTCTTATTATTTCTTTCTTTTCTTACATTTTTAACTCTATGGAACAAGATGTTTTACTGTCCATTTGGAGGACACTGGTAGTGGGAATGGGAACCACAGTGTTCATTTGAGGACACGGATAGTGGAACTAGGAGGAGCCCTAGTGGCAGAACTTCAGTTACATTGTCAATATCTATACAGTAGTGTGCTCTAGTAACGTCTCCCATCCTTTTTCCTTTTTTCTTTGATAAGTAATAGGGGTTCATTAAAAAGGGCTGGTTGTTTTGCTCTGGTTGTGTGGATCAGTTCAGTGTTTTCGGATGGATAGTTAAGGGTTTTTTTGCTTCTTTTCGAGCCTTTTCCTTTTAAACTGTATAGGAAACCTCTTGGGTGCAGACAGAGGTCCAAGTTGTTGCTGGATGTATTCAGGCAGATGGATTACGTTGACCTTTGTCACTTGGAAATCCAGTCCTTTTCAGAAGCCCTGCAGTGTAGACCCTGTTTCCCCTCTAGCCAAACATTAGCAAGAGATTAGATAATATAAATTTATCGTCGGATGTCTCAGCTCCCCACGTTACAAATGTGGGGGATGATCGATCACCTTCATCGCTTTACAGTTGGAATTAACAGGCAGGGTATTGAATTTACCATGTTTTCTGTGGTGGCCCAAGAACCTGACATCCTTCCCAACTGGAAAGGAGCTGATGGTGTTTAAAACTTACTGAACTTACTTTTCATGATGGTCCGGGTTGGGATTACATTCGCATGAACTATAAGGATATGTATTGTGGACACATATTGGTTTGATCAAATCTGCAGGCTGTTTTGGATGTTCGAGTCGAGATTCTTGCTGCTATTGGGGAAGAAGATGGGCGACCAACTAGCTCGATTAGTTTGCAGTCACACAGCCTAACCTATGAGGTTTATCGATGGTTTTTGTGGGTTGTAAAGCGATCAGTTTTTAATTATGTTTTGTTTTTGTTTTAATTCTGATTTTGTTATTCTGCTTCTTGATTGTAAGCTTCATCTGTTTGTGAAGTATGTTTTATAATTCTACTGGACATTCCTCATGGTTTCATGTTAAGTGGAGTGGACTGAGCTTTCTTCTTCAATATATTATTCATTTTTATTCTTGTTTAGAAATGCGACTGAGCCTGGATTACTTGTTTGCCTTGATATACATCTTGACTGGGGAGCGGATATTTACACCTAAGTATTTAATTCCTATAAATAAACGTTATTTTAAAAAGGTGGACAGTATAACATATGTATATGTATATTTATAAAAAAAAAAATCAATTTTTAGTTTTTTTTTTTTTTTTACATCCATTCACTTTACATATTATATTATAGTACTTTGTTTTGGATTTGATCTTGGTTCTCCCGAGTGCCTCACCCCATCCCTTTCACACTTTAGCCAAATCTTAAGGGTAGAACTCAATTTTTAGTTTATATTAGTTTAAAGCAGGAAAAATATTTACGTCGAAAACAGTAAGGTGATGTCCCAATATAATTTTGTAAGAAAAAAATTTCAAAAAAAATTTCATGTTTTGAATAGACATCATAAATGAATCTTTTATTATGGTGTGGTTTAGAATTTTTTTAAAGTTAAAATCATAGTAAATTATATTAGGTTTAAGGATCAGAAAATGATTTGGGTTAAAATTAAAAATATGTTTAAATCTGTAATTTATGATAATGATTTTGATACTGATGCAGTAGATATATATTCTGGGATTTATTTGGCCATGGATTATTTTAAGACATAGCTCGAAAATTATAGTGAAACTAATGCAATCAAAATACAAATGATTACAAATGTCAAATCTAAGGGCACCCACGCAAGCTTAGGGATAAAAAGATGGTGGGTGGTTGCGTGGCATGTAAACTTTCCATGAGACACACCCTTCCAAACCACCTAGTTCAAACTCTAATTTAATCTTAGGATTATATGTTCAATGATTGATCGTTTTCACACTTATGTTTTAAGTTTCATTTATTTTTTTACGTGTGTAGGTCAAATTTGTGTTGACCTATATTTTATTTGGGTCAATCTATATAACACAATGTGAAATTGACTTCATCATTTAATTATTATATCAATTAATATTTAACCCAAATTAACCCGTTTAATAATAGGTTATTTATGTTAATTATTGATTTGTTGATTATGATTCATATTGTTTTAACTGACGAAATCAATAAACAGGTTATACATTATCACCTAATTATTAATTAGATAAGTATACCAAAGTGGACAGATTATCGTGCCTTACTTGCCCAGACGTCAAGGGAAAGGACATATAGTGTGGTGGACCACAACAACAAAACAGAAGAATCCTAGGACTGCAGTTTGCACCAATTTAGTTATGTACAAGAAAAGGAAAAGAAGAAGTGGAGGAATGGAAGAAGTAGAGGCCTTGTATTTCTTCTTTTTACAACTCCCAATATGTGGCCAAGCTTACTTCCAAGGATACTATAGGTAGGGTCCCTCCTCCTTCTGTTCCTCCTTTTTCCCAATGGATCTTCCTCTTCCATGCCTTTCTTCCCCCTCCCCATTCCTGTTTGTTCTATATCCCTTTCTGATAGGTTTTGGGTTTTTGACAGGACCTAAGGGAAAATGCATGAAGGAAAAAACTATGGCGAAAATACAAAATGTAATTTTTTATTTTTATATATACACACACACACATTAAATTAGTTAAACTTTATATAGAATAGGTAAAATGAAGCGGCTGACAGGATTCTTGCTCCCGAAAATGTCATCACATACTTAATTAAATAACGCCTCCAGCGCCAGATGGGTTCAAATGGAAGTGCGTCGAGAGAGGTAAAATCACCAAAATCCCCAGGGTTTTGGGTGGCATGTTGTGACTTTGAAAGAGAATTGAGAGGTTGTAAAATAGCGGTTGATGATTCTTTATTCCTTTCAGCGGTTATATTTTAAATCCATATTTAGCAGGATTTAATTATATTTTTAATAAAAACATTGAATTATTAAAATGGCCTTATTTTGACCTCACAATTCGACAAAAATGGCTTGTTTATGGAGTCTTCGCATTTATTCGGGGTTCTAAAAATGGCGTTGTATTCCGTTTTTAATGACTAAACTAGATTCTTTCTAGTCAGTTTAAGGCTATTCTTTCCTTATGTTCAGTATCTTGTCCAACCCACAAGAATTGAGCCGGACCTGCGAGTTCTAAGACCTCAAGTATGACACCTCAAGCCGTAGCGAGTGTGACGGATGAATGTAGATTCGAAGCCTGGCTTCTGCAAGAATAAAAGATAAACATGGGTATTCCAAGTCGCAGCCAAGATATTCGACTACTCCCATGGTCCAATTTTAAAATAACTCTTTACCATATTTTACTATCAATTAAATATAATTATATTTATATTTATTCTTGAATCTTTCCCTATCCTATCCAATGTGTACCAATGGATCAATTTTATTTTTTATCTTAAATCTAACTAATTGCATAATGTATAAATAAATCATGAAAATGATGACTTTTTCAATTTGAACAAACCCTTTTAACTTCCTTTTTACCAGGCATAAATATATATAATTCCAATTATTGAAACCTTTAACATGCTTTGTTGCCATTAATAATTAAGATTACTGTTCAAACGTTAGTGTTCGAGCTTTAAAGAATGCTTTTAATCGTTTGTCAAGGCTTTATGCAATAAATTATTAATATTTGTGTTTTGTATAAATAATTAATTTCTTTTTCTATTTGAATTATAAATAATCATTTCTTAAAGGTAAGATAATTTGAAATGGAAATGAATGTATCGATATATAAATAAGCTTTCCAAATTTAATAAAAATAAATACGAATTGAAAATACCTATCATGTCTAGTTTATAAGGATATAAATAGCGAGATATCGGAATCATGTCCCAATAAAAATTTTATTATATTATAATTTAAAGTTGCTTAACTTAAAAATGACAAAATAATTTTAATATTTTGTGAGAGATAAAAGTGGGATAATAACTAAATATTTTGAGATTTTATTTAATTAAAAATATATAAAAAGTCAAAATTTCTATATTATCTGAAATTAAAATATAGGCAGTTTGAAAAAAGTCAAACACACAAAAGTAGAGGAGTTTTGTACGGAAATATACTGTTTGGCAAAAAAAAAATTAAAATGAGTACTGCATCGAAAATATTTTCCAAACTAAATCATATCACGGCCGAATCATGCTATCAATCACTAAGAACCCAAGAACAATTAACTACAAGATTTGAATGTTAATCGCCGCCGCCGGTAATCATGGCTTTTAAAAGACTAAAAGTTTATTGTTCCAAACGGCGGCAATTGAACTAGTTCAAAAGCCGGCGTTCCAAACGGCGGCAATTGGCTTCGTATACAATTGATCGGACCTAGGGCTTTTATTCGCATTCTCCCCCTTATGCGATCTTCTCCCAGTCCTATGTGGGGTCATTGATCCATAGCATTTGATGAGAAAGGGTGAGTGATCCGAGTTCACTTTTGGAAGGTGCGCAACCGACGCTTGATCAAACCTGAATCTCTAGTCTAGTTGTATAAAGCCCGATCAAGCCTTGCCCCCTTAAATGTGTTCGTATTCTTGCCCTATGTCTAGGTGAAACGAGGTCCAGTGTAGCCCGTATCAACCAATTCGTGCTCTGAAATCCAATCTAAAAAACCAAAACATCTCCTTTGATCCATTTTTCCAGGGTGGAATACCTCTTCCGCCACTACCATTGAGTTAAAATCTCCCACAACCAGCCACGGGTCTGAGATTTAGAAAATTTCTATTCAGAGTTTCCCACAACAATTTCCTAAGAGAAAATTTTTTCAGCTATATCTCTTGTAAGTGAAGTTTATCTTTTATTTTTCTCATCTGCTACTTCTTGATCCAGGTTCTTTAATTGATTCTTCTTAATATTATATGAATGTTTTTCTCTTTTATATTAGAAAATTTTATTACTTTATGTCCTTGGAGTCGTTCAAGCATTTTTTTTTTTCCAAGTACAATAGTACTAGTTGCAAATCATATGAGCTGTTTTTATTTTCCATTTGACCTTCATTGGAGTACCGTTGAGAATATTTTTCTTTATAGTTGACATCTCTATGTGCATAAGACTCTGCTATGATTATGTTAGAAGTTCAGGAGAACATTAGTTTTAGATTCTCATGCTAAGAGAACCGTGCTTGTGTAGGCATTTTATGTTTGTGTTTCTGACCTTCTATGAAAAATTGTCATTATCTTGCCTTTTATATAGACGATTTTCTCTTACTTTTGATCAGAGTTATGTAGTTGACGTGCTTGTGTGGGAAGAATTATTGTCTCTTTGTGTTTGCTATGTCATGGTAATAAATGTTTGTTTTTGTGATTAAAATTTATGCCTATTTCATGCAGATTGTTGATGTTCTGGATTTATCCTTCACATGTAGCGGTATGATATTTTATCGATACATGCAAACTAAATAATTTGTGCATTATCAGTCTCTTTATTTCATTTTTTGGTGTGTGGATTGTTTAGTTCATTTTTGAACTATCCTGATTTGTTTGGCAGTTTTACTTTCTTATTTTTGCTTGGTATCCATTTTATATGGTGGTGAGAATGTCCCAAAAAATGGCTGCTCATCGGGATGTTAAATTTTGGGAATGGGGTAGGATGTGTGTCTGGTGTGTGAGCCCTGGTAGGTGCGGAAGGGATTACCTATCACAGGGGTAAAAAATCTGTATGAAGCCATCAAAATTTTGAAGGTCAGGTCTGTAACTAATCTGGCCTTCCAGAACCCATGACATGGAACCAGTGCCAGGTTGAATTAAAATTTTTCCTGGGAAATTTTCTTTCTTGTATTAGTATCATTTTTACCCTAACCTAGTAAGAGCTCACATGGCCACTCTCCCTTTTTCTGTTGTAGGCTTTTTATTATGAGGGAAAGGCTATTATGTCAAATGAGGAATTTGATAATCTCAAGGAAGAACTCATGTGGGAAGGAAGCAGCGTTGTTATGCTAAGTACATATTTAGTTTATCTTTTGATATACCATGTAATAATTTTTAGATCTCAAAATGTAAATTTGGCTTATATGCAATGCAGGTTCTGATGAACAGGAGGTTTCTGGAGCTTCCATGGCCTATGTTGCAGGGAACTAATAAATGCTCGATGAAGAGTATGACAATTTGAAGATAAGGCTTAAGGTTTGTGCCTCATTTCTTTTGATTTGCATGTGTCTTTATGTGGATAAATCATATAATGGGTTTAGCAATCTTTATTCTAGTTAACGACAAAGCTAGGAGACTCTCATCCATCATGTGGCACTTAGACATCTCAAAGACTTTGCATTGATGACCTTCATCTATTCATAGGCACCTCTGTAACTCTCTGTTGAGTCTCCAAAATCTTTCTAAAACTAATACCAAGTAATTTGTTCTTATATTCTCTATTGTCCTATACCACTAAAGGCTTCCACCCAGCACTAAAAAGAACTCCTCAATAATTTGGAATCCTCTACAATGTTCAATGGTATAGAAGCTTCAGCCAAAGATACTTAAAGAACATTTTTAAATGATTTTTACATCTGACATCTATCTCTTTGGAAATTTCAATCTTTGATAATGATTAAAAAGGTTAAAGCTTGTGGAAGATCAATCCTATATAGTAGAAATTGAAGAGAGCTTTACCTTTTAATAAAATGTTGCATGAATCCAATTGGTTTGATACTTGATGTCTAGCTTACTGGTATGTCATAATAATTTATTTGGTAAAATTTAGATGATGGATGTAAGACCAGACAATGTATTGTATTTTAATACTAGGGGAGCAATTGAAGTAGATAAATGGATTTTGATTCACATGCTTTGTTCGTGATGTGGGAACAAGTAATCGATAATTGTATGGAAGTTTGACTGAGGAATGGCATAAATACTTCTGGTTTCTAAAAATCTTAAATCTATATGAATAGTCTTCTGATTTTATTTTATTTGACCTTATTGATATTTTTCTTGAGTGTAGTTGTACTTCTAGTGCTTGTAACTGGTGTTAAAGTTAATAATTAAAAGATACACTTGAGTTAACTTTTATCATTTTCTCCCCATAGGTTATAAGGATCATTCACACTATCAAGATGTTCCTCTTGAAGAATGTCCCAGCTGCTGTTGTTGCATTGTCATTGTAAGTAGAATTGAAAATTCACTGGATGGCCATGCCTTTAACTTCATCTTTTTTTTTTTTTTCTTCTTTTGGAAAATTTTGGTGCTTCTTTATGGTGGTGGTTTGGGGAATAATTGTTGTCTTCCCAAAGCAACTGGCATGCTTGTAGCTGAACCATTCAACTTTTGTTTTGTATTGACAGGTTTTTCTTCCTGATGATTTGACTGGCTTTTAAATCACATATCTTTTGGAGTGTGAGCACACTATTATTTTCGTTTCACTCTTATGCATTCCAGTTGTTATCTTTTTCATTTTCATTTTACTATTTGAAGGTAAGTAATAGGTACCTCTTATTGAAATTGAAGCTTGCCCATTATTTCTCTATAGCTCAGTCTCCATTTTCACAATGCAAGATGCTGAGTGAGATGTTCCAATGGCTGAGTGGGACAATTGGTGGTTTTCTCAATGAGAAACAAACTATTGACATTCTGAATATTGCTTCTCACATTTAAATCTAATGACTTTATTTATTGATTCATCTTGTAAACAGATTTTGCTTGCAGTTCAGAACTGCTACCTCAGTTTCATTTTCACATGGTTTCCGCTGCAGTGCCCCTATTAGCTTTGGCTATCTCTGTCACCTACTAAGATCATTGTGAAAGATGTTTGACCCTAACGGTAGAATTCTGCACACATTTATTATGAGGGTTTATACAGAAAATCTATGTTAGAACCCATGATGCTGTCTATCATGCAAGTGACTTCAGCGGGAAAGTTTCAGTCAGAACCCATAGTTGCAGGTCCAGTTATGACCTGTGAGGATTCCTCATGTTGCAGCATGGCAATGAGGTAAAAATTTTTGGACTTGTTTTTTTTTTGATTCAGTGAACGAACATTGCAGGATGGACCTACATAGAAGGATCTGCTGCATAGCTTCGTGGTAACATGTAAAGTTTCTGGAAAAGGAATCAATCAGGATGTGTTTTGAGGAAGGAAGAGATAGGCAGACATTGAATGTGGTGGGTTGAGCCAATCTGCTCCCGTGTCGATATTGCTTGTAACTATATGTTCATATGAATTAACTGGTACAGGCTACTGCTCATGACGATTCTGTTTGTTAGGACTTGGGGAAGAACTTATCAGGCTTTCTAAGTATTCCCATATATGTTCATGTTTTTTTTTTTCTTGGACGAATGATCTGAAATAAACTTTATATTGAATGATCTCATGACCTGTTTCTTGAGTTTTTCAGGTGAAGTGGTGTTTTCCTTTGTAAAGCGTGTATATGCTAAAACATGCCAAGGTAGAGCAATTGTGCCCAGTAAATGGGCAAAGAACTTGGCCACATTACGTAACTTATTTGTTTCAATCCGATGAATCATATAGTAATGCTGGACAAAGCATTTCTCAAAAATTCCCGGGTGGATCATTAAAATATCATTTATTAAATAATGAATTAACTTATTATTCTATAAAAAATTATGGATCATTAAAATAGTTAAGATAAAGATAAAAATATATTTAAAGAAATCATCTTTTCCAATTACAATATTAAAAAATATTAAAGATCAACAAAACTCATTTATTTAAAACATGATTGTAATTTAAACCTCGTTTCTTCAAACATTATTTTCAAACATTTATTTCTTAGTTAAGGAAAACTATGGCAAAATTAAAAATATATTTTTAAATATCTTGATTTTTAACTAAACTGCATATAAGGGAAACCTCAAATTGGTCGTGATTTAATTTGTTATCTATTGGTTGCGAGATCCTTGCCAAAAATGTGTATCTCTATTGATGGTTAATATGTTAAATATTAATTAACATAATGATCAAACAAGTCAAAGAGTAAAAGAAATAATTTAACATAATTTTCACCTCGACATAATGATTGGGAGGGATGTGCACAAAATTATTTCTTTTACTCTTTCTCCGTTGTTTCTGCCTGCTAGCATCTTATTAGGTGTGCTCAAGAAACAGCCAGGAAAGAGGAAAAGAAATAATTTAAACCGGTCATTGAGCACTTGTGCTTCCGGTCATGGTAAAGCCTCAAAACAACTGCTGCAGTTTCTTCAATTGCTTTTCCTGTCACTTCTGCAACCATTGTATGTAACAATATGAACAATATTGAACCGGGCAACAGTACACTCTGTTGTTCAATTATCAGTATTCTCAGCCAATATAACACTGTAGAAAGAGACTACAGATGGTACAATATCCACCATCTCAGTAATGAGGAGAAAATCATAGGCAATTCATAAATTGAAATATAATGCATACACCAATACAAAATGCTACAAGAGAATAGGAAAGATAATCACGATAAGATAAACGATTACTCACAAAGGATTTAAATCAAAGATACATTTGTAAGAGAGCAGATCCCCTATAGTTACATAGTAAGTGAGCTCAGTGGAAAAAATGCAAGATTAGGCGGCTGGAAACTATGGGTGGAAGTAAGGAAAATCAAGACCTTCTTGCATAATTTTTTTTTCCCTGCCAAAAGCATTTCCTTCCTCGTTTCTCGATATCTCGCCTGAATCCCAACTAAGAAGTGTTGTTTCATCCACCACTAGCCGCAGCCTCCTCAAAGAAACAAATCATCGGCAAATTTATTTTTTCAATAGAAACAAATGAGGATGAAAATAATCATATAGAGGATGAGAAACAATCATATAGAGGAAGAAACATATGAAACAATCCAAATATTGAAACAAGTAAGTGCAAACATCTCATATGCTGAAATTGCCAACCGTAAATCTTTTTATCAAAACTAACCAAGATAAAAAGATGTATCCTTAAGACTCATAAATATGGAATTTCAACCTCCACATAAACACACCTTCCAATCATCCAACTCTCATAATCTCATATTTCACTGCCTCTCTGGAAGCTATCAGTTTAATGTGAATCTCCAAAACCACTTCCCTGGTAGGCCCTGTTGTTGCTTTTTTTTTTTAACCTGGATAGGCTTTCCTGTTAGGCCTCATTGAGAGTACAATACTCCCAATGCCCAAGTGCCTGTACACAAAATTGCAATGCTCTATTTCGCTTTGTTTGTAAAATTTGCTCGATGTGGTGCAATTTTTTTATAGGCTTGTATGGATTTAAATTAATTGTTTTCAAAGAGCCATGACTCCGGGCACTGCCCATGTCACGGGTTCTGAAGGCTGTGATTAGTTACGCACTGACCTTCAAAATTTTGATGGCTTCATGCAGATTTTTTAACCCTGTGATTGGTAATCCCTTCCGCACCTACCAGGGCTCACACCGAACCACCCACATCCTACCCCATTCCCAAAATTTAACATCCCGATGAGCAGCCATTTTTGGGACATTCTCACCACCATATAAAATGGATACCAAGCAAAAATAAGAAAGTAAAACTGCCAAACAAATCAGGATAGTTCAAAATGAACCAAATTAACCACACACCAAAAATGAAATAAAGAGACTGATACGCAATAAATTATTTAGTTTTGGCATGTGTATCAATGGAAAATATCATACTGCTCACATGTGAAGATAAACCAGAACATCAACAACAATCTGCATGTTAGGTACTCAAATTTTTAAATTACAAACAAACATTTTATTACCATGACATAAGCAAACACAAAGAAGGACAATAAATTCTTCCCCCAAGCACGTCAACTACATAACTCTTGATCAAAAGTAAGAGAAAATCGTTCATATAAAAGGCAAGATTATGACAATTTTTCATAGTTATCAGAAACACAAACATAAAATGCTTCCATACAAGCACGGTTCTCTTTAGCATGAGAATCTAAAACTAAATGTCTGAACTTCTAACATAATCATAGCAGAGTCTTATGCACATAGAGATGTCAACTATAAAGAAAAAATATTCTCAACCTCGGTACTAATGAAGATTCAAATGGAAAATAAAAACAGCTCATATGATTTTGCAATCAATTACTAATGTACTTTGGAAAAAAAAATGCTTGAACGACTCCAAAGGACATAAAAATAAACAAAATTTTCCCAAATATAAAGAGAAAAACATTCATGCCAATATTAGAAGAATCACCAAAGAAACCTGATCAAGAAAAGATGAGAAAATAAAAGATAAACTTCACCTCATAAGAGATATAGCTGAAAAATTTTCTCTTAGGAAATTGTTGTGGGAAACTTGAAATTTTCTAAATCTCAGACCTGTGGTTGGTTGTGTGGGAGATTTAACTCAATGGTAGTGGCGGAAGAGGCATTCCACCCTGGAAAAATGGATCAAAGGAGATGTTTTGGTTTTTTAGATTGATTTCTCAGAGCACGAAATTGTTTGATATGGGCTACACTGGACCTCGTTTCACCTAGACATGGCAAGAATACGAACACATTTATGTAAGGGCTTGATCGGGCTTTATACAACTGCACTGTAGATTCAGTTGGATCAAGTCACGGGTTGCACCTTCCAAAAGCCTTCTAACTCTGATCACTCACCCTTTCTCATCAAATGCTACATCAATGATCCTCAATATAGGATCTGGAGAAGATCGCATGCTGTGAGAATGCTAATAAAAGCCTTTGTATCCATCAATTGGGATGGCGCCATTAATTGTCATTGCTGTAACGCCGCGCTAATTACTTAAAGTCGCCAGCTCTCAACGATTTCCGCACTACCTCAATTTCAAATGCCGCCGGCGGCCGCCGGCTCTTCGTGAATTCAATAACTCGCTGCTCCCAACGCCAAGATACGATTGGGCTGTAAATATTTTCACGCAGCACTCATTTTGTCTTTTTTTGCCAAACAGTGTATTTCCGTACAAAACTCAAAGTAGAGTAAGGCTATGTTTCATATTTAGAGCCACGTGTACGGTGGATAACGTTACACGTGTCAGCATCGTGACAGCACTACCACAGCATTACCACCGCCACATCCCGCACGAATATATATAAACTCTCAACTCTATCAATTCAAGCCTCACATTTTCTCTCTGCTTTTCCACCTACGATTCTGACCAACCAAACGCACCACAATAAAAGAGAGAATTTTCAATTCGGAGAAAACAAAAATAAAAAACCCTGCTTCGGCCTACTGCTGTTGCATTTATGGTTTCTCGTAAACCTGAACCACCGCAAAGCTTCTTCTTGGATCCGATGCGAATGGGAGTTTCTGGTATTGGGTCTCTGCAGCCTACGGCTACTGGTAGTGCTTCTGCTGCTGCTGCTGCTGCGTCTTCTTCCTCGGAGGATCCGAATAAGAAGATCCGGAAGCCCTACACCATCACCAAGTCCAGGGAGAGCTGGACGGAGCAGGAGCACGATAAGTTTCTCGAAGCTTTACAACTGTAAGTTGCGGTCGATTTCTTGTTTTGGAATTCTGTTTAGTCCGTGAGAAGATTGTGGGAGGAAATTGGTGAATTGTGAGTGCGTTGTTTCTTAATTTCGTGGAAAAGGCTGGGGAAAATGTTCACTCGAGTCTAGAGTCGAGTCAATTGGTCAATTGAGTGGGGTGGGTTTAATATTTTTTTAGGGTTTATTTCTCTTTTCTTTTTTTCTTTTTATTTTCTCGCACTTTCTCCGCAGCCAAATGAGGAATTGAGGTTATGGATTCCGAATTGATAATTTTCTTGGTCGGTTAATCTTTCATTTCCTGGCTGTTTTCTTTTTCTTTCCTTTTTTAGAAAATGATTTTAGTCTCCTATATGATAAATCAGGACTCTCAGTTTCATTAGACTGTAGATTTTTATTTAATTTGACATCTGAATTTAGTAATTTCTACGGATCCCCTTGTCCAATCACAATTCCTCAAGACTGAACTAAAATTTGAGGCTACTTTTTAGATTTTTGTTTCTTCAGCTTTGTTATGAAATAGCTTTCTGTTTCATTTCATACTGTTCTAGAGTCATGCATGCTGATTTTTATCTTTATTTTTTTTCTATAGTTTTGATCGAGACTGGAAGAAGATTGAAGCGTTTGTTGGATCCAAAACAGTTATCCAGGTAACTTTAAATAAAGATCGTCTTGTTGGAAGATATATTCAGTCTTCTTCATGTTAAAATATGGAAATCGAAAATATGGGAAATGGAAAATTAGTTAGAGGGAGTCTTTCCCGCAACCCTTTTCTGTACAGAGTCCAAGTCCTTGCCTAAATTCGTTGAACTAGATGATGTGGAATTATATTTATGTGAACCGCAAAACTCTTGCAATATTATGCAACCATTTTTCTGGTTTTAATTTAAGAATACAAAAATTTTTGTTCCAAATACCAGTATTTTTTTTTTTTGTTTTTTTTTTTTTTTTTTTTTTTTCGTTTTTGCATATTACACCAATTCCTGAAAATGGTAATTGGATTGTGTTAAATATAAAAACTCTATATTGAAATTAATATGCTTAAATTGTTCTGTTCTGTGTAACGCATCACAGTTACTATATTTGGTATCACAACTGATTCCAACAGTTCCTAAACAATGCCTCCGGATGTCATACTTATTAATTTTTTTATCAGTGATGTCACTATTAATACTGCAGCAAACATCTTCTCATTTATGACATCAATGTTGTAAACACGTTTTTTAATGTGGTGAATTGTGTTTTTTTTTTTTTTTTTGTGTGGAAATGTGGTGAATTGTGTATGTTAATCTTAATTTTCCACAAAACAATTTAGCTTTTCCACAAGAATGTTAATTTCCATACGTTCCGTGTTTGATTATGGGTTACCTGGGAAATAGCAATTCCATGGATATTTCTTGCATCAAGTTCGTGATTTCGAGGCAAACCATTCTGCAGCAAGTAGTTATGCATGGTCCTCACTATGCTTGTATGCTTCATTTGCATAACTTTTCACATACAAATGGATAATTTTGCAGATACGTAGCCATGCGCAAAAGTACTTTCTGAAGGTTCAGAAAAATGGGACTAGTGAACATGTGCCTCCTCCTCGGCCAAAGAGGAAAGCAACTCATCCATACCCACAAAAGGCCTCTAAAAATGGTTTGTGTTTGTCATGTTTATGTTTATTCTTTCTAAATTCTTAGTCCGTATGTTCTCTTTTTGGGAGGAAAGAAAAATTCTATCATAACGCCCGTATTTATATGGCTGGCAGCTCCAGTGTTTGCCCAAGATACTATGGCATTTCAAACTTCAGCTACTACTATGCTTGAACCTGGATATGTTATGAGGCCTGATTCATCATCAGTGCTTAGAACTTCGATGAACAATGCAGCTTTGTCTTCCTGGACTTACAACTCTCAACCTCCAGTCAGTGTGTCACATGTGCCAAAAGGTTTTATATATTCCTGCTTTATCTTCAACAAGCTTTAACCTTGATTTTTGTCGGAAGCCATTAGCTTCCTTCTGCTAAAATAATTTATTTATTTGTTATGCCTTTGTTTTCAGATGAGGTGGGATTGGCTCGGCCAGCCATGCAAAATAACAATTGTTGCAGTAGTAGCAATGAGAACAATCCAAGGTCTTGGCCAATATGTAAAACACAGGATCAGGGAAATCACAGCTTGCCGATACGAGGTTAATACCTTTTCTATAAGAACCTAGTAAATTTTATCACCCAATCTCAAAGAAGCATCTAAGTCTAGTAATGACAAATATGCCATAAACCAAATGAGTATTAATCATATGGGTCTCTCTCCTCACCATTCATATTCATATATGATTTATATATTTGTGGCCTAGCAATGATACAAAAAGCTTTCACCATCATTTTTGCAACAGTAAACTCTCCTAATGTTTTGCGCTGCCTCTATATTCCCCAGTAATTACTCCTTTAGTTATCCTTTCATTTCTTCTTTATTGATTTTTAGTTTTCATTTGATGCAGTTATGCCAGATTTTGCTCAGGTGTACAGCTTCATTGGTAGTGTTTTTGATCCCAATGGAAGTGGTCACTTGCAGAAATTGAAGAACATGGACCCAATAAATGTGGAAACAGTACGTCTTTTTTAGTATTTTTATTATTCTGTGTTTAGGCAGTAGATTTCTTGTTTACTTGGCTTCCCATAGCTGATTACTTCCTCAATCTGAGGGTAAAAGTACTGGGGAAAGTATGAATAAACTTTTTGCTTACTATATATAAAGATCATTAGATGAAGTTTCTCAGTCAATCACGTCTTTTGAAGAATCCTTAAGAATTATCATTTTTTATTAGGTAGATTATATGATCTTATAAAAATATCATTGCTTGAATGGGAAAAATAGAAAGAGATACAAGCAACCACCAAACATGTAGGTGAGATGGTTAGGGTTTTTCCTAGTTTAACCAGTGGCCTCAAGTTCGAGCCTTAAGAATGTAGCTGTGTTCTATGGTAAAGGTTCACCGTCATTATGGTCCCTCCCATCTCATATGGGAATTAGCTTGTTCAGCACACCTTATAAACCAAAAAGAAGACATACAAGCAATATATGGTGCTTGTCTGTTTTTCACATTCTATTGTTTCCAAGTTGGGATGTGTATATGTATGGTGGTGTACACGAGCTTATTCACATTTTAAACTCAAGCTTTGTATTTACTTTGTTTTCTTGGATTGTTGCTTAAAAAGACTGATGTTTTCGGCTTGGGGATTTTACGTGGGCTTGTCCAGGTATTGCTGTTGATGAGAAACCTTACAGTCAATTTAACAAGCCCAGAATTTGCACATCATGTAAGTAAAATATTTTCCCACTGAAATCCGATTCTTCTTCTGAATGCTAAATTCCGTTTGTGGGGTGGGGGTGGGGGTGGGATGGAAACGTTCATTTAAACAATTGATCGATCAATGCAGAGGAAGTTGCTGTCATCTTCTTATGATGCGGACTTTGAGAAAGCTAATAAATCTGGCAATATTCTCCATGTGGGTGAATCAGAGAGTGCTATTCTATCGGTATGAGCAAGCAAAAAGAAGGTAGAAAAGAGAGAACCGATAAACCCCCCATCTTCTCCCCTGTTTTTTTATTTTTGTGATTTCATCCAAACCTGTTGTTGACTTTTAAGCAGAGGAATGCCAGGGTGCAAAATAATAACAAGAAGAATGAGGATATAAGAGTGGGAAGTTCTCCACTGGTTTATGTACAGACAGACGTAGGTGTGATGGGGGGCATATATGTAACCATCAGAATGGTTTGTTTGATGGAAATTTGCCCCTTTTTTTTTTTTTTTTTTTGGTTTTTCTGCTGGGTTTACCTTCCTCCTGTTCATGTTTTTGTTTTATGTCTGCTGTGGCAGATATATGTGTATTATCTTGAAGGCCTGTTGTCTCTTTTCCTATATATAGGCTTGATGCCTTCCCACTGTACAAAGGTTTTTTTTGGTGTGTATATATACATATTCCTTGTTGAGTTTGAATGACAATACTTACTGTGTGTGAGAGATTTCAGTGTTTTCCAGGGAGGCTTTGATTATGTAGCAATGTTGATGGAAAATGGAACCGCGATTTTTTAAAACACACACAACCCCCTTCCCCTTGACCACGATGAAAGTGGGTTAATAACAAACTTTCAAAATACAAGCCCTTGTTCCCCAAAATATGATGGGGTTTAGTTTTATTAAGATGAGAAAAGGGGTGGTGAGGAGGAGAGCGTAGCTCAACCCACCCTTTCTTTCGTTGGCAAAACACCTTTCTTTTTCTTTTGCCTGTTTAACAAAACAACATAAAAAGATAAGATGAGACCCAAAAATCCCAATGGAAACTACAGATATAAAATGCATGGGGAGTGGAATGGAATACAACACTCTCCGCTGTCCGATTCGCCTCCTGAAATTCAGAAATAAAGCAGAGGAGCGTTTGGGGAGTTTGGTAGACTTTGGGGTGATGAAAGAAGAAGAAGATGATGATGATGCATGGATTTCATTCAATATACACAAACTCAGAATCGATCATCATCCCATCTCACACTATCTGTACCTAAAACCAGATTCTAGCCCGTGCCCATGCCCATGCCCATGCCCATGCCCGTACCCTTGACCAGCAGCTAAAGGATGGTTCAGCTTCTTCGAACTCCCCCTCAGCTCCATTTCTATCAGCCTCTGTATTGCATCTGGATGATTATGATTATGATGATTATGATGATTGCTTCCATCACTTCCATCTGGACCTGCAAATTGAAAATGTGATCACCCAAATATATATATATATATATATATATATATATATATATATATATATAAAATTATGTTTTTCAGTAGTAGAAGGATTAAGTTTATCAGCAGCATCTGAAAATTCTGAGAACATTATAAGTAATTATAACAACGATTGCAATGGCAGGTACAACAATGTAAATGAACCTGTGTGGGAGCTACTAGCTAGCTAAAGTAGAAGAAACAAACATACATAAAGCCCCACATATTTTTATGATGCCACAGTAACAAAGGCATCGTCACAAGTATCCGTTCACCGTTCAGGCTAGGGCTTTAAGCTGTGAATATATCTAACTCTATACTTGTTCTTAACTTACTAAAATCAAAATATAGCATATAACTGGGACCAAATTCAGTAATTACATGCTTATGATTTGTATAATGATACAATTTAGTAAGGCCCTACATTCAGAAGCTGGACCTAGTTTTCATTTTCACCCACTCAAAAAACAGGGATTTGTAAAAGCTATTGGGCCTGTATTCAGGGGCATTGGCTAGTCCTTTAAAATGCTTCGAAAAGGCATTGAACTACTCTAAGCTGCACAAAATATACATTTGCATCTCAGGGATGAAGCTAGATTTCCAAGCCTCCGTTTGGAACCCAAAAAGTACTAAAGAAAGAAAATAGTGAGGAAAAATGGACGGGAAAATTTTTTGGAAGAAAATATTTAAACTTAATAAATTAATGCTATATCTTTTATTCAAACTCATTTTATTTATTTCTCTCGATTATAGCAAGAATTAAAAAATTTAAATATGTCAAATTTTCAAGAATTTTGATTATATTTTGTTTTTTTGAGGTTTTCAATTGTATAACCAAATATGAGAGAAAATCATTTTCCTCTTATCAAACATGAAAAATCATTTTCCTTAACATTTTTTTTCCTTTTCTTAGTCACTTTTCAAGTTCCAAAAGAGCCTGACTATCCTAAGGGAACTTCATTTTATGACTTAGTCAATGTAATGAAAAAGAGAGGCAGACTGCAAGAAAAATGTGAGAGCTTTACCTGGCACTGGCATTCCGAGACCGCCATAGTTCGGTGGTTGTCGATGACCAAATGGAAACCCCTGCAGAGGAGGGTTCACTTCCTGCATGAAACCAGTTGCCTGAGTGTTGGGACGAAGGGATGGTGGAGGCACCCCCCTCGGAAATCCCCTTAGTGGGTGAGACGGAGGGAAATTTCCGGGCATGTGCATCTGCTGTAACATAGGATGATGAGCAGGATGATCGAACCCTGTCAGCCCAGTACTGGGATGATGGAAAGGAGGCCGAAACATATTTGCAGGAAACTGATGATTCGGTGGATTAGGCACGGGATCATGATGCATCATGTTCTCAGGAGCCATGAACTTTATTTGAGAATTAATCTGAGAAGTATGAGAATCTAATGGATGAAATACTGGCCTCCCATGATGATTCATCTGAGGATGATGAAGCTGTGGAGAAGATGGCTGCGCATGAAAATTCTGGTGGTCCATTACCTCATAAGGAGCATGAAGATATGGTGGACCCTCCGAACCTCCCGCCATTGATCTCTCATCTTTGAGGCCAGTGTTCAGGAGCAAAAAGCTCTCAACTAAGTCGATTTGCATGTTTATGACCTAAAATCTGTTCTAGTCGAATTCCCTGCATGCATAAACATGGAGTTTTGGGGGTTCAGCGGATCGCTGACAGAGATCAAGCTATCCTCCTCAGGCAGCCGAATTTCGGCTTCCCCGTCAAAGCCAACAATCTTAGACGATGCTATTTCTGCTCCTGCTCGGAGCTGTGACGAATCTACATCATTTCCAGGATCATCAAATTGTAGCCATTTACCTCCGATCTTATCAGATTTGGTTGGCTGTCTATGGTTAGACACCAAAACAGTGCTTTCATCACCAGTTCTGTTGAATCTGATTTCCAACTGTAGAAGGAAGGTGACCATCATCTTTAAAGGAATGGACAACCCGCGGGCGTTCAAACATGGATTTTGTAAGATCCGACCGGTGCCTTTTGATAGAAACCGGTGCTTCGTCTCTGATTGCAGTTCTTCCAGCAGCACTCCCAAAGAGCGCCTCAAGAGTCAGGCTTGTTCCTGAGCTACCAACTTTTTCGGCACTTTCCTCTGTTGAAATCGACCCAATACTTTCTTTTTCAAGAACCTTTAGTTTGTCTGAGGAACCTTGGTCAAGATTTGAGGATGGTGCCCTATCTCTCATGTCCATTCCCTTCTGTAATAAGGAAAGAAGGTGTTGAGATGCATGATTACCAGTATTAGTTTTTGGCTGCTCGGTTTTTCCATCAGAAGAAATCCCGCTTTGCTCAGGCGGCTGCAAAGTTGAACTATTGTCGCTAATTCCTGACAGGATTGATTGTTCGAGATCTTCACATGTAAGGACTCCAGGAACAGCATATGGCTTATTGCTATTATACAACTGCTTGGAGATCCCAACAGTAGCGGATGCTGGTCAGGTTATAGGCATTATTCAGTTCTATTTTTAACAGGTCTGCGAATTTTTAACAGGCTGCTGGGATTAGGGTCCAGCTTTCTCACCACCGGTGATTAACGAAAGCAAGTCACTTGGTCTCCCTGATGAGAGACTGTCTGCTAGTTTATTTTCTGCATAAAGGAAAACAGGAAAATGAAATTTAAGCGAAATTCCAATTACTAGGCACATGCAAATGATGCTGCAGGTCATGTGGGAAGTCTTGACACAGACATACCGTCTTCGAGAAACCAATGAGCGAACTTGGAAGATTGGACAGTGCCAGTGCTCCAAGCATCATCTGCCTTATTCCCGTGCTGCGTTTTAAAGAAACCAAAAGTTAACAAGAGGTATCAGATTCTTAACAATAAGAACTCCATAGAATACCACCAATGGTATAAACCTATAATCAACTCAATGGGAACAAGCAATGGCGTCTGTTAAAATCCCAGTTTGACCTTGACATAGCATGGCCTGGCTTGGTAACGGATCCTAATACCACCAAAGCATGGTTTGATCTTGTTGACTAGTTGATTTTTTATTGTTTTTATCGGTAAAGAGCAGTAAATTGACAAAAAAAAAGGGTATACAAGACGTATACAAGAGAGGCCACTAGGGCCAAAAAGAGAATGCTAGAAAAAAGAAAGAAACATACAAACCAGCCCAAAAAAACAGCATCCTAGGCATAACTATAGAATCTGTACAAAAGAAACCTAACAAAAGTGATTTCCGCATTTGGAATACGACCAGACCAAATAAAAAAGGAGCGGACAGCAGAGAGTTTCAATCTCATCTCGTTGACTAGTTGTTAGCTCTCATGTTTCTGACATGGCATGATTTTGTGGGCCATCTGGCTTTTTTTCCCATGCTGGCATGGCAATAAATTCATCAATTCTTGTAGGGAAAGTCTTGCAAAAGACTATAATCTAATGTGTGACATGGGAGGGCTTTATTTACAACAATCACAGGGGAGAGGCCATCATGAAGTGGCTATTATCATATAAAAATGAAGCCAAGGTTTCAACTGTCAGAATCATTCTTTATTAACTTGATCTACTAAAATGGGAGCCTACAGAAATCAAAGGGGTGAGAAAAGCACCAACAAAAATTTGACGGCCACATTCTGATGATTTTGAACAGGACTTACTGCATGCTCACGCACAGACACAGTACAACGCTTTTTCCAACATCCAGCTCTGCTTTGTGTTTGACAATTTTAAGGCTACAGAGAGGCCCTAAAAGATATAAAAATACCAACCACTTAGGAGAAGCTGACAAGCTGTATACCAGGCAGAAGCTATACCTAATAAGACATAAGAAGAAGAAGAAGAAGAAGAAAGGAGGTATAGGCAGGCTTGTTTTGGGTTCGTATATCATAGCGGAGCTTATAAAGTTGTGTATATACTTCAG
This sequence comes from Tetrastigma voinierianum, assembly GCA_016808115.1. Taxonomy (NCBI): domain Eukaryota; kingdom Viridiplantae; phylum Streptophyta; class Magnoliopsida; order Vitales; family Vitaceae; genus Tetrastigma; species Tetrastigma voinierianum. The sequence goes on from JAEQBH010003268.1 coordinate 102,773, forward strand.
AGAAAAATACATACAACAACAAGAGAAGTGTTTTTGGGTTTTGAAAATGTTAGCCTAGACATCCCAGAACTCAAATCATTTTTTTTTATAGGTAAAGAAGCTGGGGCCATATTAAAAGAGCAAGCCCTAAGACCCCTACAGAAGTGTACAGGATCGATACCGCAGGAGACCAGAGGCCTATACAAAAGAAGGGCTAGAGACAAAAACATACCACCTCAAGACTAGCTAGAAAGTACAAAAAATGCATCGTACAAAAGAACAATCCACATCAGTTACCAGACTGGACCAAGAGCAAAGGGATCTTAAGAACTAAGACTTCACTCTATCACCAGAAAAGATGCCATCTTCAAACACTACTTTGTTCCTCTCCTTCCAAATCACCACATCAAGTACAGAGGCACTGCACACCACAGCTTTAACTCCTTTTTCCTAGACCAGAATCAGGTCTTTCACCAAAAAGGACAAACCCAACCTCCTCCTGAGAGAAAAGAGGGCTGACCAAAGACCCCACACCTTCGGCAGTGGATAAAAAGGTGTTCCAGGACCTCTTCGTCTTTGCCACAGAGGGTTCACCTACTAGCAAGGGAGTAGCCTCTTTTTTTCAGCTGATACATTGTCAAAGTCTTCCCCACCAGGCTTCCCAAGCTTAAGAACTCCCACTGTGTAAGAGCAACAGGCACTTTTGTTGCCGTCTTCCAGCCTAGGATTTCAAAACATGTTCTGATAGAGTAAGTTCCATCTTTTGCCCCGCTCCACTGAAGCTTGTCTCTCAGCTGAGTGGCCTTATGTTTCGAATCAACGGCCCTTAGAAATCCTTGACTCTTCCATCTCCCTAATCATTGAAAGGTCTAACAAATCTAAAATTCAACTAGCTTCCATTCCCATGGCCTCCAGATCCAGCACCACCCTGCTCCCTTAGACCCGGCCGCTTGATAGAGGGAGGGAAAATATGAGCACAAGGGAGTGCCACCACACCAAGCGTCCTACCAAAACCCCACTTTGCACCCATCCCCAATTTAAAAAAAGCAATGGTTTTTCAGCTGTGTAGCCTCTTTGCTGATTTCTTTCCAAAGCCCAACCCCATAGCTTCCTTTTGGGGAATTAGAGAACCAACCCTCACCCTCATCCCATATTTCAGGCTTATCACAGTTCTCCATGTGGAATTATCCTCCACAGCAAATCTCTATATCCATTTTCCTAAAAGCACCTTGTTGAACATGGAGAGACTGCGAATGCCTAGTCCACCATTCCCTTTACTCAAACAAATTGTATCCCAATTCTAGAGCTAATATGGGTTGGAGTCCAATGGGCCAACCCACTTTAGCCCGAATTTTGGGAGATGGGTCAGAAATTTAAAGACCCGAATAAAAACAAGCCGATTCGGGGCCTAACCCGTTTGGCCCACGTGGGCCCATGGCTCGGGTCCAGGCTAGCCCGATTAGCTTGATTGATTCAAAATTTTATTTAATTTTTTTAAAGAATTCAGTTTAGTAATTGAAATTTTCAATGATTCATTTATAAAATTTGATATTTTGACTCTCTTTGTAAATGTAGAGAGCCCGACAATTTTTGATTGATCTCAATTTTAGTTTAATTTTTAAGAATTCAAATTTTTAAGAATTGAAATTTTCACCATTCATTTATAAAATTTCCGATATTTTCGAATTTCTTTTGTAACAGAGTTTTAAAATAATTATATATATATATATATATATATAGTATATATATATTATCGCCTAAAAATAATTATTATTATAATATATGATTAATATATTTAACTTTGTTGTTTTAACTTATTTTATTTTCAATTTCAAAAAAGTATCTTTTTAATATAATTTATAAGATAATTTAATATTTAAAAATTTTTGTATGAAAATTACTGAATTTATTCAATTAAAATAAATACAGTTTTAATATTGAATAGATTTATTTATCTCATTAATTATATTTTAAATATTTATAATTTCATTTTTTTTTTATTTATCCTTTAAATTTTATTCACTAATCATATATGTTTTTTTTTTAATAAAATGAAGTTGTACTAGTTTATAAATTTAATTTAATTTAATAACTAAATTATCAGTATATTTTGTATAATTTTATTACTTAAACTAGTGTTAATAACAAAATAATGTTATTTTTAAAATAATTAACAAAAATTATACACTAATTTCTTTCCCAATATGATTATATCTTTTAGCAAGATGAATTTTCAAACAAATAAGATATTTCGTTATTATATGTTTGAGATGCATTTTTGAAAAAAAAAATTTTGTTCCAAACATAAATGAAATATATGTTGTTAATATTCTAAATTAATTAATAGATGATAATAACTCAACCACCATCGAGGATGTACATCTTTCTAATGTTGAATCATTTCTAATATGGAATCACATGTTATTATTGGATATAATGAGGATGAGGATGAAGATTAAAGGCATATGAGATTTCATTTGATAATTTGGAGTTATTTTTTTCAAATATGTTATTAAGTTGTTACTTTATTGTTTTGGTACTATTTAACTAGTTAGTTTGTTACTTTGGTTATAAAAGTGTTATAACATTATTTATTTATTTAAGTTTATTTACTATTATTATATTATTTAGACTTCAATCATTTGGGAAGACGTTCTTATAGTTTGTTATTTGATTCATCGTATGCCTTCATCTGTGTTACACATGATCGTATCCTCATTCACTTTCCCCGAATTTCAACCACTTTATTTCCTTCCTCCTCATAGCCTTGGCTGTACTAGTTTGTCCATGGTTCCACCAAGACAAGACGCTTTCCACTAAAGCCAGAAATACATCTTCGGGGTTACTCCCACTGTAAGGGTTGACTCATATTCCCCCGCACTCATCGATACTTTCTCTCACGATGTCACCTTCTTGAGGACTCACCCTTCTTCCTTTCATCCCTCTAAGTCTCTTCCCGTTATCGGGTTTACCCTTCACATCATCTCCTCTACCTATATTTGACGACAGACCTCTGACCACTTTGCCATCATCGCGTCACCGTCTGCTGTTCCTTTCCTTCCTCGCTTAAGGCCCCCGCCGACTCACTTTCTATCCCCTTCAACTTCTCCTACTCCCGATCGCCTTGTCGATAACTTACTCCATCGCTTCGAGTTGCACCCATCTACTAGCAATCCATCCATTTTACAATTTTGAGCCACTACCGATTATCTTCAATCTGCCATACATTTGTTAACGCTTATATCCTTTGTTTCTCTTCCTAAGAACACCAATGAGGCTCTTTTCCCATCCGGCTAGCTTAATAAAAGTAAATTTCATGGTAGATGAAATGGTCGCTTCCGCACTCAACTAGCAACGGGATCTTGTTGTTTGCCATTTGGTAAGTTTCAAATGCATTGTCATTGCTACGCTTAAGGCGATTCCATTGCCAAAGTTGACTTTAAGGCCCGCTTGGTTGCTAAAGGATATACTCAAGTTTATGGTTCTGATTATGGTGACACATTCTCCCCGGTTGCCAAGATTGCTTATGTCTGTCTCCTTCTCTCCATGGCTGTTGGTGTGTTCGCCACTACTGCTATTAAAAACGCCTTCCTTCATGGCGATCTTGGCCGAGAAGTTTATCTCGGAGCAATCACCCGGGTTTTGTTGCTTGTGAGTCTCGTCATGCAGGGCATGTTTCTTATACTACTTTGAAACAATTTCTAGAACAAGGTTTGACCATTTTAGTTTTGTTGTTCAAGAATTTGGCATGCTTTGGTAAAGATGTGCCAGATCATTCGCTTTTTTATCATCATAAACTTTCTGGGTGCTGTATTTATTTGATTGTTTATGTGACTATATCATTACAAAAAAGTGATCGTGAGGGTATTCAAATTAAAGTAACACCTTTTCACCCACTTTCAAACTAAAGACTTGGGGAAATTCAAGTACTTTTAGGGAATTGAGATAGTTCAATCCAATTCTGGTGTAGTTCTTTCCCAACGGAAGTATGCTTTAGACATCTTGGAAGAAACCGGTATGTAGTGTAAACCGATAGACACTCCTATGGATCCGAACACAAACTTGTACCAAGACGAGGAGTCTTTGTGGAGATCCCAGCAGCACAGACGAAGGCAAACTCGAACTAGCCTCACACTCGCCGACATTTCTTTCCCGTGAGTGTCAGAATAATTTCTACGCCATCATGTGTGATAGCCATCGATGTTGTAATCCGCATTCTTCGAAATATCAAAAGTACATCAGGTCAAGGTGTGTTGTACAAGAATAAAGGTCATACCCAGGTTGTTGGTTACACAAAATGCAATCGAAATGCTCACCACCGTGACAGACGCTCCACTTCGCATCGCGTTTAATGCAGAACCTTAACATCCCTGAAGAAAAGAAGAACAACATGTAGTGGCTAGATTCAGCCCAAGCCGGTATCAGCCATGGCTCTAGCAACATGTGAACTCATATGGTCAAACACCTTCAAGAGGTCAGATTTGAAAGGATGAACAGATGAATTATTTCGTGATAACTAAGCCGCTTATATCGTATCTAATCCAACTTTCCATGAAAGCACCACAAAACACATTGAAGTCGACCATCACCATTAGAGAGATCACATCGACTGTGGCTACTAATTTTGTCAATTCAAATGTGATCAACTAGTGTGACATCTTTACTAAATCTCCAAAGGTCCTGTAATTCAAATACATTTGTAACAGCTTCACTGGGTATACGATATATACGCTTCTAACTTGAGGAGGAGTGTTAGATATCATACATTTCCTTTTTATTTTCTTACTATATTGTGGGTCCCATGAGCATGTATATATATATATATATATATATATATATATATATAAGTCCAATATGTAATGTAGTAGTAAGTTTTTCGTGAATATAATAAAATTAAGGATTCTCCCTTTTCTCTCTTCACAATTATTATTATATATTTGTATATTATTTATTTTTATTTGAAGAATGATGAATTTAAAATTTTAATTTTTTTAACATTTTTTAAGGTTTTGGCCCACAACCCATGGTTGGACTAGCCAGCCAAAACTACCGCAATATAAATGAGCCGATTAGTCAACCCGCTTTAATTGCATCTCACCCGCTAGCCTGAAACGGGTTACAAATTGCCACTAACTCTACCCAATTCACCAAATGGATTTTCCTGTCAAGACTACCCCCTCCCCATAAGAAGTCTCGTTGAATTTTTTTCCAGTCTCATCGTAACTCCCTTGGAAGGCGAAAAAGGGACATAATGTAAGTAGGCAAGTTGGAAAGGGTGTTTCTTATAAGAGTTAATCGCCCTCCTTTGGAAATTTTTTTTTTTTTTTATCGATAAAAGACAATATATAGATCATAAGAACCAAGAGATTCCAAAAAGTACACAGAAAGTGAACAAGAGGGAACCAAAAAGGAACAAAAACAGACCCCAACAAAGGGTTTTCTACCCTACTTACACCCAAGCCAGGCTAAAAAATCCACAAAATAAGTTGTATTAACAACACTATACAAATTTGTCCAATTCCACAAATTGCTCAAAAAAATAGCTTTAATTTTTTGAGCGTTGGTAACCCCGTTATCAAACACAACCCTATTTCTTTCCCGCCATAAAGTCCAAAAAAAGGCATGAAGAGCAGCCATCCATATTTTTTTTCATTTTTTACCCACATGCGCTCCTTGCCAAGGTAAGAGGGTGTGCCTGACAAAATGCGGAAAGACCCAAGTGGTCCCAACTATCGTCAAAAAGAGGACCCAAAGCATCCTGACAGTCTTGCAGTGGATTAATCAGATGATCTATAGTCTCTTCATCCTCTTCGCAAAGGCAACATCTGTTCGCAAGAGATCTTCCGCGACGTTTAAGCTACTTCAAGGTCATCACTTTTCCCCAAGAGGCTTCCCAAGCAAAAAAGCTAATTTTGAAAGGAATCGCAGCATTCCAAATAGGGCAGACAGGAAAATCAAAGCCAACTGAGCTGTCTAAACCATTATACATGGTCCTAACTGAGAAGCACAAGCTCAGATCCTTCACCAAGAGATTGTCCTCAATCTCAAGTCTAATTTTCTTCCTATGGATAAAGGAAGGGAAACTTTCCACCTCCTCCATCTCCCAATCATTAAGGGGCCTTAGAAAGGTAGGCCCCCATCCCCCTTCCTCCCTAAAATGGTTCCACAGTTCTGACACCATAGCGTCTTTTTGCACTGCCAAGGAAAACATAGAGGGGAACAAGGAACACAACGCCTCCTCACCACACCAAACATCTTTCCAAAATCTAATCCTTCTACCGTTGCCTAAGGAGAAGGCAGAATTTTGTAGGAAGAGAGGCCATTCTTTCCTGATTTCCTTCCATAATCCAACACCAAAGCCACCCCTAAAAGCCTCACAAGGCAGCCAAACTCGAAGACTCCCATATTTGCCAGCCACTACTTCCATAGAGCATTCCTCTCATTTGCTTAATCTCCACCATTTGGCTAAAGAGCCTTATTTAGCTTCCAGAGAATTTTTCTAGACCTAGGCCCCTTTTTCTTCTCTCGAGAACTGAGCCCATTTAACTGATGAGGCCTTTCTAAGGCGCACCCCCCACGTAAACTGCCTTTGAATTCTTCCAAACTAGGAGCAAATCTTTTCAGGCATGCTAAAAAGGAGCAATGATAAATCTGGAGGCTAGACAGTGACATGTGATCAACTATCCTTCCACCCTTAGAAATATCTTTCCATGAGGTACATCCTCTTCCATAACCTTTCTTCAACCGAATCCCAAACCCCCTATAGCCTTGTGGGGGCTCCCAGGGGGAGACCTAAATAAGAGGAAGGGAAGGACCCGATCCCATAGCCGAGCTCCATAGCTAACTCAGCGACATTTTCAACTAGCCCTATCGGAATAATCTCACTCTTACTTAAGTTAATTCTCAAGTCCGACATCGCTTCAAATCACATTAGAATCCAACTCAAAATTTTCATTCGATCTTTTATTGGGTTCGCAAAAGAGAAGGGTGTCATCTACGTAAAATAAATGAGAGATTACCTCCCCCTCCCCTTCCCTGATTGCAACCCTGCTGCCAGAAAGGTAATCCCAAATGATGCTATCGTATGCTTTTTCAATATCCAACTTGCAAACCAAACCACACTCTTTTCTTCTCAAAATTGAGTCCACAACTTCATTGGCAATAAGGACCGCATCTAGGATCTGTCTTCCTTCAACAAACCCAGATTGAGATTGGGAAATGATCCTAACAATAACCCTCTTTATCCTATTTGCTAAAACTTTTGACAGAATCTTGTACAGACCTCCCACTAAGATGATAGGTCTTAAGTCTTTGAGATCTTCCACATTCTACTTCTTGGGAATTAAAACCAAGAAGGTGGCATTCGTACGACAAATTTGCTCGATTGTGGAACTCTTTGAAGAAACCAAGCACCTCATCCTTAACAAAATCCTAGCAGAAGATCTAGAAGGCTATGGGAAAACTATCAGAACTAGGAGCCTTGTCCCCGTTAAGGTCATAAATTGCTGCCCAGATTTCTTTCTCCGTGAACGCTTCCTCCAGCTTCGAACCTTCCTTAAGCCCAATCACATTAAAAGGGAGCTGAGGGAGAGGGGGGCGCCAACAGTCTAAGGTTGTAAGCCCTCCTTTGGAAATATACTACACCAACCCATGACCTTTCGAAATCTTTCTTCAACTATCCCACATATTACGACCTTGGCTTGGCATCAGCAGGCCCCTAGATATTACAGCCAAACTGAGAGCCTATCTTGCGACCAACTACAGAACCAAACTTTTCCATATTCTCCCCTCTTTCCCATAAAGCGGAATCGAACTTTTGTCCAAGTTAATTCTTAAACCTAAGAGGGCCTCAAACCAAACCAAGATCCAACTAAGGTAAGACATTTGTTCTTCAGTATCCTCATAGAAAAACAAGAGTGTCGTTAGCAAACAGCAAATGGGCAATTTGTCTCTCTAAACCATTTCTCATGACATATACAGGAGATATAACCACCTAACTGTCAGCAGTGAAGAAAACTAATACTAGGGCAGTCTGAGGATGAGGATCCCCTTGCCTTAACCCTCTGGAGCTCCCCGAAAAAAACGTAAGCCTTCCGACAATCTCAAAACGAGAAAATTTGTAGTGGATATGCGACGCGTGTCGACTTACTCTCCATCTCTCCCCAGACCCATTCTTTGGAGCACCTTTATGACAAAACTCAGTGTAATCGGTCATAGACTTTCTCGTAATCACAACTACAGGGAGAATCCCCCTTTTCCTTCTTCATTAAAGTCGACGAATTCATTTGCAATTAAGGATCGTCGAAAATATGTCTCTCCTTCTAAGGCATTTAGTTATGTGTTTCAATTTATTCATCATCAATTTCAGCTGATAGCAAGCTAGCAATCAGCTTGTACATACTTCCAACCAGGCTGAGGGGTCTAAAATCTTTTAGGTCCTCAACCCCCCTTCTTTTCAAAATCATGACTAGAAAGGTAGAATTTAGGTTGCTAACAAATTTACCAAGCTCAATTAGACTCTTGTAGAGATTCATAATATCTAGCTTGACAACATCCCAACTAAACTGCCAGAAAGCAACAGTGAAACCATCCGAACCCAAGGCCTTGTCCCCATTCAGGTCAGTTAGAGCAGAAAACAGTTCCTCTTATGTGAATGGCACCTCTAACCTAACCGCTTTAAAGTCGTCTATTCTGAAGTTTAAATCCTGCAGACTTGCTCTCATCTAGGGTCTATCAAGAGCTCCTTAAAGGAGTTTACAATGCCTATTCTAACATTCTCTTCCCCGGTTAACCCTCTCCCTTATCGAATCCTTTGTGGTGTTCCTTCTCTTATGAGCATTAGCCATTCTATGAAAAGAACCATGTGTTCTCTCTATCTTCCACCCCAGTCTCCCTCGACTTTTGCCTCCAAGAGGTTTCCTCCATGATCAACCATTTCTTAAAATCCTCTATAGCTAACAATCTTTCCCCCAATTCACTTGCAGACAAAGGCCTCTGACTTTCTATATCATCCCAAGTAACCACCTTCTTTAGGGCTGATTTCTTTTTCTCCTCCACTCTCCCAAAAACCTCCTGATTCAAGCTTGAAGAACTAACTTTGAGGCTTTAATTTTTCCGTTAGGACAAGGCTGCTAGTCCCTCTCAACTCTCAAAGTTATTCCACCAGTCAGTGATCAACTCCTTGAACCCCTCCTCCTTGATCCACATTTCTGAATGTCTCAAGGCTGAGGCCTCTCTTAAAACATCTACCCCCTTCGCAAACCAGGAAAGTGATCGATGTGGGTCTTGAGAGGATAATCTGCCTCAGCCCACCAAAGTGACAGTCCCAATCTTCCAGACTCCCGCAACACACCCCCTGGTGAAAAGGAACTCCCTGAGCAGGGGAAGTCCCATAATAGATTTAAAATGTAATTGGAACATAATCACTATTCAAAAATAGATTGCACAGTATAATATAAATTCTAAATATGACAGAAATCAAAAAATGAAGCAACACCTTGCTTAAATACAACTATCATCTTAAAGCATACACACTTCAAAATCAATCCTGAAAGGAAAAAAAAATGATTGTTAATCAACAAATTTGCAGGAAAAATAATATGTTTGATGAACAATATAAATTGTTTTCATACAAACAAACAAACAAACAAACAAAAAAAACAAATTGCTATCATGGAAGAAATGAATTCAGTGTCATGAGAAACTTTGACACCAGTCAAACGTCAATCAACCTTGCTACATTCAGGTTCATCAATCAATTGACTTTCATATATCCCACACATGAAGGCATAAAGCAACTCACTCCCAAACTAACAATGAAGATTGTGATATGCAGATCCTAGAACTAATACTGTTCACCAGATCGCTAGAAGTTTAGAAAGAATCTCATAGCACAGAAGCATAAAATCAGTCAAAATTACCTCAATGTGACTAGAGGAGCCACCACTAGCCACTGTTAAAGGAATAGCCAAAAGTTTATAGGATGGCGTTAAAATTGTCACCGACTGTATTCAGCCCGCGGTCTTTTCTTGGCTTTTCTTCATATTGAGCTCTATTACTTTTACCATTCTCAGTCTTCATGCATATTGGAAATACTAGAAGGAGCCTTATGAGTGGCTATCCATGCCAATTGTCATAAAGAAGATTCTAAATTCAGTGATGAATCAACATACCATTCTTGTGATAAATGGAACTTCTATAGTTACAGTTTGATGATGCTGCTCACTTAGGCTCATTTGATGTGCTTGATTGTTTCTCTCTTTCTGTTCACCTGGGGTTGAAATACGAATGGGAAAGGCTATTCTCAGTTCAGGATTCCCAACCCTGTTGAAAAATTAGACAAATGTGTGAAATAAGGAGAAATGAAAAGACTATATACCAATATACAAACTAAATCTTCGTTTAGAAAACACAAAATAATAATAATGAAGCTATTAACTTAAGTCGCGGCTCCAAAATAGCCAAAGTTCAAAATCTTTAGATTTCTACAGTTCACCAAATGCCTTGATAAAACAACTTAACTTGGGTGTTATAATCCCATATTTGACTGCATGCAAGGGGAAAAAAGGCAACAACAAACAAACATCAATGACTTTTCTCCACAATTTGCTCCATTGTAGTGAATTCCATTTTACCTTCTATATATATCAAAATCTAGGAGGTGGTATATATTGTTTTTGGGAAAAACGTATTCCACTTCCACAGACTAAATGATTTTCATCATAAAAAGTTGAACTACCAAGTATATCTAATTAAGAAAAGAGAATAGCCCAGTAAGTTCTCACAAATTATCACAAAATTGAAGTTTCAAACCTAAACTTGAAAATGCCTCTGTCTAATAGCAAGAAATGAATTTAATAAACAACCTCTTTAAACAAACAAGAGAAGAATACATAATGTCATGGTTTTAAAAGGTACAATGTGATAAGGCATGAACTAAGTGAAGTGAAATGCGATCTAGGATGCGTACCAATTTTATAAAATATGGTCCAAAGTCCAATTCGAAAAAAAAAAAAGGATTCCATACATCTAGAATAAGTATTTAACATAAGATAAGAAATTATATGAATTTCAACCTATCATTAAATTTGTTTTTTTTTTTGATGAATTTCAACCTATCATTCAACATATCATTAAAATTTCAAGAATAACATTTAGAAAGTAAAAGTAAAGTAGTCCAGGCATGTCTCTCCAACAAGGTGTATGCCTTGGCAAGTGAGTGCTATAACTAGGTAGTGGTTTGCCTTAGTGTAGAGCGTAACAGATGCACCTTTTAAGTGCTTATATAACCTTCAAGAAGGAAAAGCAAAGAGGCGACTTGAAGGCCAACTTAACAGTGATATAGCTTAATACAGGCAGAGGTTGCTTTATATAAGCTTAAATAACTTTGACATCAAACTATATAGAAGCAATCACTACCCAAGAGACCAAACTCCAAGTGCCAACATTTGTTTAATTATTGTTTCCCACACTTCATGGTTCAACTACCGGCCATCACTTTCTGTTCTATTAGTTGTACTGTCATCTTCCATCATAAGAACTATGAGTTCATCAGTATATTACCAATTAATTCAACCAAATCTATCAAACAGTAGAACTAAAAGTGCCATAATGGGAATTTTGCAAGATGCTCTCAAAAACACCACAAAACATGATTTAGCGACCAGTATACCAGGGAAATAGTGGCAACAGAGGTGAAATCCAATAGATATGTTAAAAGGGGGTAAAGGAGGAAAAGAAAGGTGTTGAAGAAAACAAGCATGACCATCAACTTGCTATCATCAGATAATAGGAGAAGCTAGTAACCATTTATTTGCAATTAGTAGCTTCTATAAAGAATTTCTATTACACCAAATTCAATCATGATGATGGGTATTACTAAAAAATAGAAAAAAAAAGCATGGTTGTCAGCATTAAACTTCAAGAAAAACCAACCAATGGTTGAATAAGCTAACCTAGCAATTCCAATTTGGGAACAAAAGATCAGAAGGAAATGGTTACCTCTGCTGGATGGTGATGAATTATAGATTTGACTCCAAGATTCCTGTCGAGAACTGTGCTTTTAAAACCAGGGGGCACAAGAGGTCTAGATGCAGGAGTTTGTGATGGTAATGAAGATTTTCCAGAATCATTATGGGAATCAGAGTGCCATGATATTTCTATTTCAAAATTCCTTTTTCATCTTTGGATCCTCAACAATGGAAGTGTCTCAGGACAGAATCACCTTTATGCTTGTCAGTTCAAATTATGCTTCTCTTAGAAATGTGATTTGTGTTGTTCCTTCCTCATCAACTCAGGATGCTGAAACTATTAAATGTTAAAAGCAAGTTCATCTAGTGCAAAATCATCACTGACTGAACTAGAGAAGTAAAGGAAGGCTTGAATTCTACCAGGCAATCTGGGAGACCACACACATTACCTCTTCTCTTTCTTTCCTCTTCTTCTCTGTCCTGACTTGTGCACCGGAAGAACCAAATGTTTCGTCATTGTACAAGTCATTGGCCCTCTCTTCAGTGAGTCTATTTTCAGCCTGGAGTAAATAACAGAAAAAAGGAATCTCTATTCAGTAGGAAGGTTTAGTTGAATAAAAATTCCAACTAAGTTCAAGTCCATAGTTTAAAAAGCTATGCTTTTTACCAGATGCTAAAGTCTCTACGGCCAGACCAGGTGTTACACAAGGCATGGCGGGTGAAACGAAGCAAAATGGAGCCTTGGATACACATTAGTTTTATAAAATATGATTCAAAATTCAATTGAATTAATAAAAAAGATTAAGATTCCTAAGATTTGAAAAAACATGCAATAAATAAATGTAATGAAATTATATAAATTTCAATATATAGTTATAAATTATATAAATTTCAATCAAGAATAAAGTATTTAAAAAAGAAATCAAAATCTACAACGCGTGCCTCTTCAATAGGGAACATTTCTTGGGACGTAAGGAGTTGTAACCAAGAGTGGTTGTGCCTTAGGCCTAGTGGGGCATTAAGAGCACCCTCTAAAACTATGTTCAAGTTTGTTTAGTACTTCCATCCTTCAATATTAATAGAGATAAATTGGAGGATTCTTAAATGCTCACAATTGTAAAACCATAAATACAGACAACACTAAGTTGATATCTAGTAACAAAGCATTGGTAGAAAATTAAAAAGTATAAAACTAACCTTATAAGGGCGAGGAGGATGATATGGCTCGTTACTCCTATTCAGTTGGTAGTGATCATTAGCTCGAACCTTTGGAGCTGATGCCTATAGCATATCAGAAGGTCTTGGAAAGAACCACTGAAAGTCCGTCATGTTCAGGAGTTTGAGGCAATGAGACTGGTTACCAAATCGCCTTCCAGAATCTGCATAATAACAGAAATCATAGAACAAGTAGAAAAAACAAAATTATATATAGGTAAAGAAGATTGTAGAAAAAACAAAATTATGATATTCAATATAATCTATCTCTCTCATATATATATATATATATATATATATATATATATATATATGTATGTATAGGTAAAGAAGATTGTATAAAAAGCACCAAACAAAAGGTGCCCAAACACATATCAGAACTGATAAAACCAAAACTAGGCAGTTCCAGCAAGGAGGATATATAATGACTATGGAAAAGTCAGAGAACTGAGTAAACATGACAACGCATCCAGATATAAAGAAGCAAAGCATGGTTAGATTATATTAGAAAATCATAAAGCCACAGAAAGCTAAATCAATTCTTCAGCAGAAGTAGTGCACTCAAAAAGCTTTAAAAATTACATGTATTATCACTATGCTATGTGCATATCAGAGAAAACTATAGGTGGAATCACTAATGATGACTAAGGTTTCCCATGGAAAGAATGTTAGCATTCATATTAAGTCCATTCATGACAGATGCTACCTCAAGAGTTTTGTTCTGCCAACACTCTCAATGCAAAACAGAAAGTATGTAACATGAGTATGCTACATGGTGCTCCAAGCAATCAACCATGTAGCATCTAAAGAATAATTCCCTCCATGCTACTTCAGCCTAATAGTTGAAAATGCCTCTCTTCAAAATTTCTTTGGAGGGTCACAGGTATTCAGAAACAAGTGCTCTATGCTAGGGCACATCCAGGTATTAGATTTGTTAAACCACCAAACTTCAGGACATGTAGATATGGAAAATTTGTTGGTGACCAAAAAGAAGAAACAGGTAAAGATATTTGTTTCTCCCAACTACAGATCAATTCTTACAACATCTATTCCAGATGAGTTTTGATTATAAATAACACTAACAAGGTTCTAGATGATGAGAAAAATGTCCCGATACTTATAATTAGAATGTAAGGACCTATACCTGCAGTTCAAGAAACCACTGTCACTTTTGGAAAGAGTAGAATCCAATGCATGTAAGCATCTGGAACCAAACCCCACCACTATAGCCTTGTTCCACTTTCAGCAAACCTTTAACAACTTCTTCAGCAATCTTTCTAGTTGGATGCTTCTTTTATCAGAATCTTGTTTCTTTTATTGCTTGGATTGAATTTCGGATCATATGTAATGCAACCTTACCCACTATTTTAAGATACGTGTGATGTATATTAAAGAGAGACGCTAAAGTAGCAGCCCAAAGGTACAAAGAAAGAAACAAACACAGGGCTTGCACCGGAGTTTTCATTTCCATACGCGCCCTCCTACTCATCAAGGCCTGGCCCGGCTGTATGATATCAAAACCCTTGCTGTTAAAAACAATTCTGTAATTGTTATAAAAGAGAAGGGATTTTGTAGAAAAGACCAAAAAACACACCTCTAGGTATACATAAAATTTAACTAGTGCAGAGTTCTTTTATTGGGATTGTTGAGACAAAATGCTTGTATGTGCCTGTGTGATTGAGGCGGTTGGTTTTTTGCTCTTCTCAATTCTTTGCTTGCCTTTTGGCCTTTTTTGTATACTTTGTATGTACATTTTCAGCTATAACTTCAATATATCTTATGTTTACCAATAAAAAGTCATAACATATGAAAATCTTATAAAAAGTATGCCAAAAAACGTTCTAATGTATACAGAACCTTTTAAAAGAAACACCCCGAGTAGCACAAAAATAAAGAGGACTACTATATCTTCCATTAGCCAAACAACCACTCACAAGATGTCTGGAAAAAGATCCTAAGAATTATGTACAACTTGAACCAAGTCCACAGATTACAAAAAAAAATTCTGACCCTTCAATTCATTGGCTGCTTGCCCTCAAATTCTCAATATTTCTTCGTCCAAATAGTAGAAAAAGGGCACAAAGGAGCCCGCCCTACAAAGCCATTTTTTCCTCTTTTTACCCATGAACAAACCATGCCATCCTAACAAAGCCTTCCTACCCAATGAAGGGACCACCAATCACAGACCAAAAAGGAAGAACGGAAGATGTCATAAAATTTGCTCAATCTACTGCGAGAAAGGATGTAATCAAAGATTCTTCCTTTGAAGCATAGAAAGCATGCGTCGGCTAAAGCCCACCCTACATCCTTATTTAGAATCTTACTCCAGTAGCTTGTAGTGAGAGACTCAAGAGGACCATGGCACTTACCCACAAATTCCAAGTCATCCATGTTAGGAACTTTGCTTCCTGGTTCAACACCTTATCTAATGTCTTTATAGCAGAACTTCATCCTTACCTCGAGTCAAATTCTTTCCTTATTTGTTGCTTCCCTCAAAGGCATGGGTGGAGGAGGTATGGAATCATTCTTCAAAGGGAGGGTGTTGGGTTCTTCACTTCTCTATGCATTTCAATGATCAGGCTATGGATACCATGAAGCGCTTCATTATGAAATTACATGAAAGGAAGGTGTACAGGATTAGAGTCGATGAGATCCTGTGGACTGAATGAATCTAAGGACGAAGTCATATATTTACATCTAATCAAAGACATGAATTTTTAAATCTTTTTTCTCCAACCAGCCAATTCTCCTTTTCTCTGTTACTAAAACCACCTTCTCTCCTTTATTCAAATTTCCAATTCAAACAGCTATTTCTTTTTTCACTATGCTGTCAAAAAGCTTAAATTGCAACTCCCCTCTGCTTTGTTGCAAGCAATGTCCCTTGTCCTTTACTTATTCCCCTAATCCATGTCAAATTTATCTTATGTCATCACCAAGGTCATTGCTCCAAATCCCAAGTTCAGACAAAGTTTAGATTCACTTTTTCAATTGATCATGTGATATGATTAAGTGTCCGGTGATTGTTATGCAAGTATGGGGGCAAAGATTTTTGTAAAATGTTGCGATCCGGATGTCTAGCTCTAATTGAGTCCATCATCACCAGGGTGACCAAAATACTCTTAAAGCAAACCAGATTTTTACAGTGTAGAGGGGAGTGTCCTTCTGTTCATTGGATTAGTCAATCACCTTGATGACATTCCATTTTCATGTTAATGGGTTATAGGTTATTTTTACGATAAAAAATAGAATATATATATATATGTATATTTTATATTAGATAAAAAAAGAAGCCATACGGGCAGCCCTGGAGCGTATACAGGAAGCATACAAAGGGAGACTGAAAGCCCATATATATTCAACAACATTTGTATAAAGAGAAAAATTATTTGTATGTCAAAAATATCAGCAAATATATCTAAATTAGAACAGAAGTCGATAAACTTAAACTGTACCTGAGTCCCAATCGGACTGAGAGTCACTATCTTTGTCACTCCGTACAGTGGAGCGACTTTCCTGTCCATGGATTCCTCGAGAATAATTACCTGAATCTCACTCTGGTTGGTGGAGATGACCTTCTCAATGCAGCTGAAACTTTGCAATGACAAACTAAGTCAATCTTGTACATTATAGGAAGTGTCCTCAAATTCACTAACACAAACAGCATCAAGTGATTAAAGGGATACAAATCATGCTAGAAGATCAACAATAGAAATTTATAATCTAAAAGAGGTGCCTTAACCTTACCCTAGAGTTGGATGGTCGAATCCAGTTGGTAGCTTTTTGCAAATTTCTAGCTGACTTAATGACAACAAAAAATCTCTTGTATATGCTATCCGCGAAGTCCTGAATCATTATAACAAATTTGTCACACATAAATAAATAAATAAAGGCCAAAAAGAAAAGGCATATTGAAAAGAAAGCCATGTACTTCTGATGGTCGTACTTTGCTTCGGTAGGTTGATCCACTAAGAGTTGCTCTTCGTGTTCTAAGCTCATTTCTTCTAATACAATTGGAGCAAAAGTATTTCCACCGGCCCGATGGAAGCTCACCCCTCGAGTTTCAAGAACCGCACCCCTAACAATCTCATTCAAACTCGATTGATGAAACACTACACCATAATAACTGAGCCCGCCTCCATTAAATTTCTTGAAACAACATACATAAATAGAAAGTTCAATCCTAAACCCTCTCAGTCATATTCCTGCTGATAACACAAGATACCAAACCAATAAGAACATTTAGCTTCATGCATCAAAACACTAAACAACATATACACAAAAGACGGCTCACTGTTCCAACACTATAAATGGCATCAATCATTAAAGCACACCCAAGAAAATCAACTTTCTTTGATGATACAAGTTAAAAAACTGAAAAGTAACAACAATAAGGAAGGTAGCAGCTTGTCTCTATCCAACTGAAAATCAAACTCTGCTACTACTCTGATCCAGCTCAATCTCCCAATTCTCTAACCATCAAATTGCTAAATTTAAAGCTTTACCAGATTCCACTAATAATCTCAAGTCCTGTTCACAAGAATTCAAGCTCAGACACAAATACCCACACATCTAACCACCACTTCTCGAATCCGAACAGGAATCTCGCTTCATATTCTATACAAAAAAAAAAAAAAAACAGTAAATATTTAATCAGGAGCTCCCCGGAATCAATTCAAGTAGATTAAATGTAGCATCAAATGAAATCTCAGGGTTTGTTTTGGACTCAGACAACTAAGGTTTTTTCATATAGACAGATAACAAAAAACACTGGATCAAACTGTGGAAAGAAAGAGAGAGCGTGGAGTGGAAATTAGGGTTTCGATCTTTCGATTTTTTTGCCTACCTTTTGGATCGATAGATGAGAGAGAAGGAGCAAGTTCTAGAGAGAGAAAAAACTGTTGATGAAATGACGTTGTTGGCCTCCGTAACGTGTAATAAAGAAATAATTGTTATTAAAATAGAAGGAGAGCGCCTTACAAAAAAAACAAAAGAAAGGGAGCTGTGTAAGACCACGCGCCCTTTCTGTTTGTGTCGCACGCGCTTTGCTTATTGGTTGGTTTCCCCTGGTACTTTTTGTCTCAAAAAAGCCCGGGCCTGGCTATTCCCAGCCCAGCCCGTCCTGGCGGGTTAAATCCCAGACCAAACCTGTGAGCTCTTTTAGATGTTCAAAGGCATTGAGATTTCATTTTAGGGTCCATTATATGCCCCTATTTCTTTGTTTTGTTCTGGAAATAAATTGTAACTATGTTTATAATATATATTTTGTTAAAATTTTATTTTTATAAGTAAAATATATATATATAATTTAGTTTTGTGTATTAAATTAAATGAAGGAGAGTTCAAATTAAATATATATATATATATATATATATATATATATATAATGGTTTTAATTTTTAGGCTTGTCATCGCCGTCTTAGGCCCGTTGGCTGGGCTGCAAGACTTAAAAAATACAAAGTCTAATTCGACCTGACTTGTTGATCGATCAACGAGACTATAGGCCTAGCTCGAATCGATTTTCTCATGTCAGACAAACCAATCCATTTGAGACCCCATACCTTTTACGAAGAGTCCTAATAATGACCCCTTGTCCCTCTCAACCTAAAAATTTATGTTTTGTTTCTGGTTTGAATTATTGGATTGTTTTATTTTCCAAAATAAACACAATGTTTTATTTTTTACATAAATAATTTATTTTCAAAATAATCTCTCATCATTTCTTGGAAGTGTTTTCTAAATTATTTTTAACCTTAAAAAACAAAAAGGCTATTTTGTAGTATATTTAAGGCTAATTTATTTATAAATTTATTTTATTTAAAGAAACATTCTTTCGAAAAATGTTCAAATATTTTGTAAAAAACATGTTTAAAGTTTATCTAAGATTCTACGACATATTTTAATTAAAAATACATTTAAAAAAATAATGATCAATTTGATCAATTTTGAGAAATACTTTATAAAGAATATGGTGTGTTAAAAAAATATGGATAAGATACATAAATGCGAACATGGACGTATATTGATTTAGCGTGAGTTTTGATGATGCGCCGATTTTAGTGTCGTAAGCTAAATTCGTGTTCGTATCATTTATAGATTTTTAAAACGTGAACGAAGACAAGAGACTTTAATATGACGCGTTTTTAATGTTAGTTTATCTGTTTATTATGTTGTAAGAGAATGAATGGCTGACAATAACATCGAGCGTAGTGAACCCTAAAAAACAAAGCTGAGACAAGAATTATGTATAAGTCGGTTTATCCAGGTTTTTTAGGAATAACAAAAAGTGTTTCATATTTAAAATGGGCCGACTAATTTATATGAATCAGCCCACCCCTTTTGACCCAAAATTTCAATTTGGGCCATCCAAATCAATAGCCCATGGCTCTCCCACCACAAGCCCACAGTCATGACACAAGCTGTTCTTTTTTTTTTTTTTTTTACATATAACAAACTATTATCTGTCTCAATTGGGGCATGAACCGGGATCCACCACATGAATTAGGCATGATGGATACAGATTGTTTGCTTTTAAATATAAAATTATAATATGAAAATTATAAATATTAAAATAAAGTATGAATAGGAAACAAAACTAATTATAGTAAGATTTAATTTATTTTGATATATTAATATATTAATTAATTTCTACTCAAATATTATAACTAATTACTATATATATATATATATATATATATATATATATATATATATATATATATATATATTGAAATTAAAAGATAAAGAGGCATTTGAAAATATTTAATTGATAAGATTTCCAAATTATTCATACATCGTAAAATAGCATTTAACAAAGAGTGTTTGAATTTATAAATTAATTATTTTAAAAAAATAAAATTATATATAAATAAATGTAAATATATGAACTCAATTTTCGTAGAGATGTTGTCCTATTATATTAAAGTGAAAATAAGAAAGATAAATGTTCATGTATAAAGGGCTTGAACTCAATATTGTGAGACATTTTTTGTAGTGCTAAGTCTAACAAATAAGCAAAATTTATGCATTTTTTCATAATAAATATTCTTTCGATAATTATATTTCATATTTTGAATAAATTTATTAAAAGGATTTTTCCCTTATTTGAATTTTCCATACTATGTGTCCAAAATGGTGATAAGATAAAGAGTTGTAACAGTTTTATCATTTAAGATCGAAACAATAGTGTGTACTAAAAATACTAATGAATAAGTAAATAGAATATTTGAATATTTGAATTATTCCCTCCAAAAAATAATGCGATGCTCCCAAATTTGTAAACTCTTCCCAAATTTGATTATTTTAAAACCATATCAGCTTATAACAAAAGAAGAAGAATATTAAAATTAAGTTATATTTATAAATATTTAATATAAATATTTTTTTTCAAATATAGATATTATTTCTTATTTTTTTGTTTTGGTCTATTTTTATATATACCAAACAATAAAACCAAACAGACACTTAATCAACTTTTTTTCCCACATTTGCTTATATACTAGTAGTTTAACATATTCCTATGTTGCAAGTGAGTGATATTATTTATGTTCTTTTTTTTCTAATTTAATTTCCTAGTCAAATATAATTTGAATTTATTTGTTATAATTATGTAATTCGTTAAGGTTTTTTTTTTAATAGTAATTTGTTAAGTTATCTATAAAAAAAGTAATTTGGTAAGTCTTTTTAATTCTTATTATAATAAGAGATAATATCTTATTAAGTTCAATAAGTTTTTATATTTAATATCTATAAATTATTTTTGTATAGGCATTTCGAAATTGGTTAATAAAGGGATGGCTTTTTCATTTGAATCGTCCCATAAAAAATTAGTAATAATGAGATATATTACACTACTAGAAATAATTATCACCCGAATAAACTATAAACACAACATTAAGAAAACTTATAAACACCATAACAAAAATTAAGTAATAAAATAGCATTTCATTAACAAAAATTCGATAACTCATAACTTTTTCGATTCAATAACACTAACCACTATTGGGAGAAATCCAAAGTAAGGGTTGTCGGGATTTGGGATGGCAAAGTGGATAAAGCGATTTAACAATCTTTTTATCGCTTAGACTAAAAACATATGCACTTCCCTCTTTAGATCCAAAAACAGGCTTTGAATAAAAGGTTGAGCGATACGAAATGTGTAGAATGTTGACTATAGTAAATAGAATTTGATTTGCATCTAAGAAAATCAGAAGCTGTGACAGAAATTGAATGATTTTCTCCCAAAAACAAAGCTACATCCCCTAAATTCGTAACCTCTTCCCAGATCGAATTCCTTGAATCAATCCATACCAACTTATAAACCCTAAATCCGTTGTGTTTTTGTATCACCCGTAATAGATCCCCTCCTGGAGATTCCACCAAATACGACGACTCCCAGACCCCGTTCGGGTTTTCGAGTGAATGAGAAGGAATTTGTCTCAATTTATAACCATCTCTTTTCACCTCACAAGAAAAGAGCATTCCCATTCTATCCAACAAATAAAAAAAACCATTACTATAAACAATATCTTCCACGCCATGCAACTCTTGGTACGTCCAATCTTCATCGCCGGATCTAATAAACACAATCATGTGTTTAATACCGTCATTAGAATAATAATTAGTATTGGTATTATGAACATAACTGGTATGCCTCATCATGAGCACAAAGTCACCATTCTTCGGATCATCGGACAACACACCCCTCCTCGGAGGGGGCCGGAAAACATCGGTTTCTCCGACGCTTCCACGCCGCCATGAGATCATGGATTCATATTTGGAGATGGATGTTTCTAGAGGAGGGAGATGCACGATTTTCTCAGATAATGGGTTGTAGAGGCTTACGTTATAACAGTTAACTAAAATCAACCAGCCATGAGAAGATCCTTCGCAATGCGATCGCCCCGGCCCGGAATCGTAATCAAGAACACTGGTTTCTTCCATTACGTCGTAAAAAGAGAACCTCTGGGGATGATCCATGGTGGTGGGAGCTAGTAACAGTGGGAGTGCTTGGTGAAGACGACAATGGAGTTTATGGTTAGATCTAAACTCTTCAAGTTTTTCACTGACTGTTTTTTCCCATAGAGGACAGACCTCACTGAACTTTGGGTAGTCTTCCATGGGAAGTAAGTGATCTAAAATTGAATGGAGGAGATTTCTAGGGATTGACGCCCATTTTGAATTTGAAGGTAAAGCCATTATTTCACGAGGTAGGTGATGAAAAAATTAGGGTTTCACTCTCTATATATATAGTTTTTTAATAATAAAATGGTGTACTGTTTTATTGACGATAATGTGTTTTAGCCTTTCCTCGTATATATACGTATAGGTACTGTCTAATACTAAGGCAAAACCTATAGTTTATTAAGATACTTAGTTAATGCCATAGTTTGTAACACTATTATTTTCTATGAAATTCTATTTGAATGTGTATTTTTATTTTTTAATGTCATTTTCACTATTATTCTCAAATCATATATCCGATAGAAAGTAAGTAATCTAGAAATGAATCCAGGAGATTTTGAGGGAGTGACGCACATTTTGAATTTGAAGGTAAAGCCATTATTTCGGAGGATGGTTTTTTAATGATAAAATATTTTAGTTTTAATTTATTCATGTATCTATAGATAATGAAAACTTGGGGTATGTTTGATTTATGTTTTTTAAAACTATTTTTTGTTTTCAAAAACAAAGAGAACATGGAAAATAAGGAATAAGAAGAATATGTTTGGTTCATAGTTTTTTGGTTATGAAAAACACCGAGAACGTGTAAAGAACTAAATTCAGAAAACAATAATTATTTTCAAAGAACACTAAAATTATGTTTTTTGTGTTTTCAAAAAACATAAAAATAGTATTATCTGTGTTTTGAAATTGTTCTTAGAAGCAGGTTTTAAAAATAAAGACAAACGTACCATGTTTGGCATTGAAATGAGAATAATTGTAAAGATGAGCAAAAATCGAAACCATGATTCTATATGATTTATAAAAATAAAAATTATGTTTAAGATATGATGTTTATAAGTATATCTTAAAAACCTCTACCATCGATGATTGTAGTATTCCTATGACTATTTAAGGTATAACATATGGATTATTAAGTTAGTACATGGTTATTATCATACCTTAAACACAATTATTTTGTATGAAATCATATTAAATCATGTGTTTTGTATATCATGAGATTTATAGGGGTGATCCCAGTCTGGGTGAGGCAAAGCCAATTTTTCGAAAAATAGATAGAAAAATTAGGGTTTTTGTCATGAGAGGGAAGAAATTATGTTGCTAAGAAAAGCTAATTTCAATTTAATGCAACCCTTTATATTTATAGAAATTAATAATAAAATTTTAATTGTATATAAAATATTTTAGTTTAATCTATTTCTATATCTATAGATGAAATAATCTTACACTTTTTCCTAAGAAATAATTTAGAAATTTAAATTATTTTAAAATATAAAATATTCTTTCCATAATTATATTTTCTTTTTCTTTTTTTCTTTTTTTGTTATTTCCATAAGCTGTTGACCATTAGAAAAACCAAACCCTATAAACACAATAGTATAATATTTTTTACCCTTTCATCAAAAGAAAAGAATATGGAAACTATTAGATTTTCCCCATCTTGAATTCCTTTATAATCATATTAACTTATAAATAGAAAAAAAAATATGAAAAATGATTTTCTTATGTTTGATTTCACCGTGAAAATGTAAAGAAAAGTAAATATATTAAATTCATAAAATTTTAAGTATTTAAAAAAAAATTTCATCCTTATATAACGAAGAGAAAAAAAAAGAGTTTAAATGAATATATATTAATTTATCCCGAGAAAATCGAATATTACTGGATGAAATGTCATTAAATAACTTATTCTCACAATAAATAAATAAATAAAGCCAAAAACAATACTAATAAAAATAATTCTCATATACTATTCTCATAACAAACTATAACCACATCCATCAAAACCCTATAAACACCATCAAAATAAATTAAGTAATAATCTGATAATAATATTATTGATTCAAATCTGCATAATAGTATAATAGCTAAAGAAAACTATAAATATAGAATTTAAAGCGATATTCAAAGTTAATAGGATAATAGATCGGTAAAAATTTGACGGAATATTGCTTGAGTAAGCTATAGATAAAATCCCCAATCACCACGCAGCAACAAGCGAGCACAACACAAAATAAAACAAAATAAAACGTAAATTTGCATGGAAAAATCACTATATTAAGCTAGAAAGTGAAAAAAAATATATGAGAGAATGAGGAAATAATATTTCATTTCATTAATATAAAAAACATAAATAATAATAATAATAATAAGAATTTCTAGCCCATATTTAGAGAAATCCAAAGCAGTGGTTGTATGTATTTAGGATGGCAAAGTGGATGAAGCTTTGTATAAGTCTTCTTCTCCATACTGAATGTTGGACTAAAACAGTTTTTTTTTAAGTGTAAAAACTAAGTTGTTGGTTGACTTTGAGCATAAATTAAAGTGGGACCTGATTGTTATTTTGAACAATATTTCATGGGTTTATATTCTACTAAGTGAGGAGAATAATGTAGTATATTCATTTGCTAAAATCGAGTAAGAAATGAATGAGAAAATAGGCTCCCAAGTGACCCTCTTGAATATGTGCTGTTTGGACTTTCAGTTTGAGTTGTGTCCGTTTATGAAAAGGTGCTACTTGGACTTTCATTTTGAGTTGTGTCCTTTTATTTTGAGTTGTGTCTTTAGGATGATGACTATCCGGAAAGTCGCCAAGAGGTCTATAAATACTTAGGTTCATTGTCATTTTGAAGCATGTAAGCAATTTCGGTCATTTCATTGATCATGATTACCCAAGACAACCTTTAGTGCATTATTTTTCGGCATTTAAGGCAGTGCATTCGGAGAGTACACAACATAGTTTGGTTCGTTTGATAGATAGATTAGAGTGCTACCTCTATCTGTGTGAAGATCATTGTATCATAGGAGGCGAATGGCTGGGTATTCAATAAGCCATAGAGTGGTAATCTGTCTTGGGACGTAGTGTCGAACACTAGCGTGATCTACCTAAAGAGTTCTATCCACAGTTCACGTTACACTTGTCGGGTTAGTATATAGTTTGCATATAGAAGCATTCGTGTAACCTTTGCAAGTTACACTTTATCTTTACATTAATAACGCTTCTATATAACTATTTCACATTTACTTATTCTTGTTTTAGTATACTTTGCATGTTTCAAAGCGAAATTTCAGCGGAAATAATTTACTATATTTGGGCTGCAGTCAACACCCGAGCTTATTTTAAGACAAACTTTCAATTAGTTTAATTACTTGTTGTGGTTCTAGTTTTGATATAAAAACAGTGACTTTTTTTCTGGTTTAATTTAAACTGTTAAACAGTGACTTTTGATAAACCATACAAAAAACGTTAAAGTAGTAATTTCAAAAGCGTTAACATGGGTGTTTACGGTTTTATAACTACTTTGCTTTAATTTCTATTGTTTGAATAGTTTGTAATCTTTGTTTATCATAAATGGATGCAAATGATATTACTGTTCCTGCTACTACAAATCATGTTATGCCTGTGGTGCCTATTCCTACTCATGTGTCTCATGGGGAGAAACCCGAAAAGTTCAACGGGAATGATTTTAAGAGATGACAACAGAAAATGTTGTTCTATCTCACTACGTTGAATCTCGCAAAGTTTCTTCGTGAGGATGCTCCCATTTGTAGTGAGAATGAGGTCGACCGCCAAGTTGTTGCTGCAGTGGATGCATGGAAGCACTCTGATTTTCTATGCAAAAACTATATCCTCAATGGATTGGATAACACATTATATAATGTGTATAGTCCAATCAAGACGGCTAGAGAGCCGTGGGAATCCTTGGACATAAAATACAAAACAGAGGATGCCGGCATGAAGAAATTCGTTGTGGGCAGATTCCTTGATTATAAAATGGTGGATTCCAAGACTATCATAAGTCAAGTTCAAGATCTTCAAATGATCATACATGAAATTCATGCCAAAGGGATGGTGCTTAGTGAATCTTTTCAAGTGGCTACAATTATTGAAATTACCTCAGGTGGAAGGACTTGAAATATTTGAAACCTGGCGAGAGAAATGAAGCAAGGACTTGATCGTGAGATTGAGGATAGAGGAGGACAATAGAGTCTTCGAAAAAAAAGTAGGCAATCATTCCATGGATTCAAAGGCACATGTGATTAAAGAGGGACATAAAACCAACAAGAAAATGAAGTATGTTGTGAGGACGAGGTGAGTGATTCGAGAGGTTAAGGCAATTGCTTTGTATTACACAACAAACCCGGGACATCGTGAAAGTTGTCGAAACCGTAAAGCACAAGTGTATTACCCACGAGAGGAAATGATGATATAATAGAATTGGAAAAACTTTCTGAAAATGTTTCTAACATAAGTTTTTATGTAGTAGTATCCGAAGTCAACTTGGTGGGAAATACCAAGGAATGGTGGGTGGACACCGGGGCCACTAGACACATATGTTCGGATAAGAAGATGTTCTCTTCATATGAAGCAATTAATGATGGAGAACAACTCTTTATGGGAAATTCCTCCACTTCCAAAGTTGAAGGCAAAGGAAAGGTTATATTGAAGACGACTTACGGGAAAGAACTTACTCTCAATGTTGTGTTGCATGTTCCAGAAATTCGAAAGAATCTTGTGTCAAGATCGTTGTTGAGTAAGAAGGGTTTTAGGTTGGTTTTTGAGTCCGACAAATTTGTACTCACTAAGAGTGGGATTTATGTAGGCAAGAGATATATGAGCAATGGGCTCTTTAAGATGAATGTAATGACTATTGTATCTGATTTTAATAATAAGAACACATCTTCAGCTTATATGCTTGAGTCCTCTAATATATGGCATGGTAGATTAGGACATGTTAATTTTGATACTTTGCGTAAATTAATGAATTTAGAATTGTTGCCTAAATTTAAAATTGATGCAAATCATAAATGTGAGTTATGTGTTGAATCAAAATTAACTAGAGCATCATTTCATAATATTGAAAGAAGTACTGAACTGATGAATACACAATTGAGTGATAATTATAACGGAATCTAACACATTTAAATCACAATGTACTCACATTTGGCATAAGAACAGGTACTTCTAATCTCTTACGTGTTTAGATTTGTGCGGGTCTTTGAGGGTTTAAACGTAGGGTACACAAGGATGCTTCGGGAAGCGATATGAAGCAATGTGTGGAAGTGGGTGGTAGCGAGGATTTCGGGACGACGAGAAGCAAAGGAGAGAAGCACCCGGAGGACAAAGTCCCTCTTAGGTAGAACCAAGTCCTACCCCGGTAGAACTTCAACGATTTAGCGTGGACAAGTCCTACCGGTGGGAACTTCTTTGGAAAATTGGCGATAAGCAAGTCCTCAGGGTGAACTTAAAGTCCCTCTGGGTAAGAACTTTATGGAACTTCGCGGGAATTGTCCAGAATTCAATCGGATGTGGGGGCACTTTCGTAAGCGGACAAAATGGAAAATCACTTTGGAGGGGGCTATAAAGGAGGAGGACACAAGTATTAGGGCATCCCTTTTGAGTCTTTTTAGTTTTCTCTTGAGTTTTGAGTTCTTCACTTCTAGGGTTTAGGTTTTAGAGTTTTCTCCATTTTTTTGGTGGTACTTTGTAGATCCGATTTGATTTCCATTCTTTTTAGAAGTTTTGGATTGAGTTTGTAATCTTCCCGGCATAAATATTTATTTTGCTTTAAATCTTAGCATTCCATATTCTTCATTCTCGGAGTTTTACAAGTTAATTCCGATTTCTTCAAAGGTCTTTGTTTTTATGATTAATTGTTCCTCAGCTTTAATTGTTCATATAAAATTTTATGGAGTTCTAAACCCCTGCTACTTGGGATCATACGAAGTCCTTTGATCAAGTAAGTCCTGATTCCTCTCTTGATTTTCAATGGATTGTGTAATATTGATGCTTGTGTAGAAAGGTTTTAAATCTTTAGTTGGGCAAATTCTTGACAACGTGTTAACGAGATATTTAGGTACACGTTGTGCTTGATCATAATGCCAACTAAAGGGTTCGTTTTATTGAGAATAAGTGTTTAGTATTACTCGATCATGCTATTTTCCAAAAGCATTTTAAGATAAATCCTCCGTGAGACCATTTATCAATGGTTCCTAGATGAGTTTATAAAATGAGAGTGGGACTTACGATCATAAGTGAGTGGAACCCTAAAAATCCCAACAATTGTCTTTCTATTTAAAACATTCAAACCAATCAACCATTCAATCAAACAACCACAACCTCTACAGTTTTCTTTAAATCATACTTTTAGTGGAGAATAGCTCCTATTGATCAACGTCGAGACCACTCCCACTGTGGAGATGACACAGTGGATTCCACAGTATTACAATCTTGAGCAGAGCTATAATTCCCTCGCTTGGGAATAGAATTAGGCATACTAGTAGGGGCGAAGCATTTTGGCGCAGATTCTTGGGTAAGCTAACCGAGTTGATACGAAGAGAGCTAGAGGTAATTTGCAATTGCATTGCAAATCGATGCGTTCTCCGTTTTCTTTTTATTTGTTTTGTTTTTGTTGAAATCTCGGTAAGTGTTTCTTGGAGCGAGTAAGTGTAAGTGCATGTCAATCTGGGCTCATAGCGAGAAACATGGAATTAAAGTGACAAGTATCCTAGAAACCTTGAGAAATCCATTTATAAGCCAAGTGTCTGAAGATAACATTTTACACTCCAATGGATAATCTGAGAATCGCCGAGGACTCTATGAGCATACGACATAGGGGGCCATGCTACGCTCCCGATAAACGGTGATAGGAGGAGGGAAATGGTAACCTTCGGCTCAATCAATATATAGAGTTCCTCCTGCTCCTTTGCTTTGATATGCAGAAGGCATGAGAAATTATGACCTCGAGAGGACCACCACAAATTCTTGTATTACGCCTTCACGTGAGGCCAGCCAATTCATGATGAAGTCGGAAATGATCCGTCTTCTACCTGTATACCAAGGGTTCGAATCTGAGAATCCTTACTCATTCATGAGGGATTTTGAGGATGTTTGCAGTGCATTCCTCTCCACCGGTTCCCCTCTCCACATTATCTGTTTGGTCTTATTTCCTTTTTCTTTAAAGGAGAAAGCCAAAATCTGGTTCCATTCCCTTGCACCTAATTCAATCTTTACATGGGAAAACATGCGAGCAGATTCCTCGATAAGTTTTCCCTCACACGATACCAATGCTCTCATCCACAGCAGTCGAGCACAGCGGAGTGAACCCTTCGCAGCGGTGTGGGAAAGATATAAGGATCTTCTCCATGCTATCCCTCATCATGGGTTAGATGTTGGACAAATTTGTGCATACTTCCATGAGTTGTCTTTAAGTAATAAAAAATACATCCAAATGATGTGTGCGGGAGAATTCTATGAAAAGAGTGCTGGGAAGCAATCCAACTCTTTGACACTATAGCGGAGATGCTCGAGACTTGGAGGCCAACACTGCATGGGTCTTTGCTAAGTGCACGAGAAAGCACATCCCTTTATTGGCGGAATCCACCACCTAAGAGAGAATGATGAGTTGCAGGCCAAAATTGCCAATTTGACAAGGAAATTAGAGGCCATAGAGATGAAAAAGGTGAATGAGGTAACTAGTGTACCTCAACTACCCTCAGTACCAAACGGACCTAGAGTAGAGCCATGCATTATATACGATGACCCTACACTCGACCATTAAGCGCCCGTCTTCCTCCAAGTTAAGGGAGCCATTTAAATTGAACAAACCAACGCCCTTAACTGCACGAAAGAGCCTTTGATTCCCGTACTACGAAACTTATAATCCTGGGTGGGGCAAGCATCCTAATTTTAGCTGGAGAAATGAAGGAGGGCCAAATAATGTGCCAAACAACCAAGTTCCTCATTACCAAAACCAAGGTTTTGCAAATCCCATTCCTCCATTTCCAGGGTCCAGAATTTGAAAGTTTCAAGGAAATTCAATCCAAGGTCATCATCCAGAACGAGGAATCAAAACTCACGGCCTTACAGCCTCCATAAGAGAAGTATGGGAGGACATAGTCACCGCAGTTCGTCTGAGCCCGACAAACTACAAACACGAGAATTCGAACTGCTCTGAATGATGTGAGATCCCAGATAACTAAGTTAACCTCGTCTATAGGTAACCTT
Source organism: Tetrastigma voinierianum (assembly GCA_016808115.1). Lineage (NCBI taxonomy): Eukaryota > Viridiplantae > Streptophyta > Magnoliopsida > Vitales > Vitaceae > Tetrastigma > Tetrastigma voinierianum. The sequence goes on from JAEQBH010003268.1 coordinate 133,124, forward strand.
CAACAAGAAAAACTTCATCCGCAACCCATCCAAAACCCACGAATTAGCAGTGTGGGAAGTTTAGGAGTTCAGTGAGGTACCTTTAAACATTGTAAAGCGGTCACTACCCTTCGAATTAGTAGGTAGTCGACAAAACTATTTCAACCAAGGAACCATCACGAGAGTCTCATAGTGAATTAGCTAGAGAGGATGAAAAATCAAACACCTCATGTCCCTAATACAAATGACAAAGATAAGCAACCGGAGGAAGATAAGTCTAACCATATCCCTCCCGACTCCATACCCTCATAGGCTAAGAGCACCAAAGAGAGTGAATAACCATCTTTGAAATTTATGAGTTGTTCAAGCGGGTGAAACTGAACATTCCTTGTTAGAAGGTCATTAACAAATCCCATCATATGCTAAATTTAAGGACTTGTGCACAGTAAAAGGAAACTAGGTGTCAACAAAAGGAGGCATTCATGGTTGAACAATCTCGTCCACAATTGAACAACTTGCCCCAAAATACAAAGACTGAGTAGTCTACTATTTCTATAGTAATTGGAAATTCAAAGTTGGGGCATGCTTTGGTGGACTTAGGGGCAAGTGTTAATCTGTTGCCTTACTCGGTATATGGACCTAGGGTTAGGAGAATTGGAAACGACCAATATCACCCTCAATTGGGCAGCTGCGGTGTCAAAATTCCTAGGGATAGTGAAGGATGTCTTGGTCCAAGTGGACAAATTTTACTTCCACATCGATTTTGTGGTGCTTGACACTCGGCTAATGCCGTGAGAACTGAGTTCCAGTAATTCTTGGTCGACCATTCTGTAGCTTGCTAATGCCATTATACATTGTAGGGGAGGCCTAATGACACTTTCATTTGGGAACATGACTGTTAACCTGAATATTTTCAATGTAATCAAAGGAATGGGGGATGAAGAAGATATGTGTGAAATTAATATGATCGACTTTCAGGTAGTGCAAAGAAATACTTGGATAATGTTTCACACTTGATGATCCTCTTAAGTCGTATGCAGTCGGCCAATTGGGATGAGGAAGTGACCACTTTGATTGAGTTTCTCCACTCTATAATTGAGCATGAATGTATTTGAAGTTCTGGTGGGCACCTAAATTTGAACCTTTGCCACGAATGAGGATAAGACATTGCCTTCGGAGAAGCCACCTAGACAGGCTAAAACCCTTACCAACACATCTCAAATATGCATTCTTAGGGAGGAGGACACTTTCCCGATGTCATATCTTCCTGTAGACATTGCTCAAAAATTCAACTTTTGGAAATATTGAAAACCCACGGAATTTGCTTTAGAATTTGGACAATTGCGGTTAATGGGAATCATTGCCGATGCGCACACATAGAATTCACTTAGAGCGGACGTTAAACCTTCTAGGCAACCACGAGAGACGATTGAACCCAATAATGAAGAAGTGGTGAAGAAGGAAGTTTTAAAGCTCTTGGATGTGGGGTTGTTACCCTGTACCAGTAGTAAGTGGGTTAGTCCAACACAGGTAGTTCCTAAGAAGTCAGGAGTCCTGATTGCCCAGTAGAAATACTTGAGCTCATTCCCTTCGTGTCTTCGGGATGGAGAGTGTGCATAGACTATAGGAAGCTTAATGCGAGTACTAGGAAGAGACCATTTTCCTCTTCCGTTTGTTGATCAAATGCTAGAGTTGCAGGGCATGAATTTTGTGTTTCTTGATGAATTTTCGGGGTGCAATCAAATTGAGATAGCTTTGGAAGATCAAGAAAAAACTACATTCACTTGCCCTTTTGGTACCTTCGCCTTTAGGAAAATGCCCTTTGGACTATGCAATGCACCCGGAACATTCCAACGATGCATGATGGGAATCTTCAGTGACATGATAGAAATCATATTGGAAATCTTCATGGATGATTTCTCAGTTTTTGGTGACTCGTTCGAGAGCTGTTTAGAGAACTTACGTAAAGTTTTGGAGAGGTGTCAAGAGAAAAATCTTGTGTTAAATTGGGAAAAATGTCATTTCATGGTAACACAAGGAATTGTCTTAGGCCACATTGTATCAAAAGATGGAATCGAAGTTGATAAGGCCAAAGTTGAACTGATTTCCAACCTCCCTATTCCTAAGTGTGTTAGAGACATAAGGTCATTCTTGAAGTAAATACTTGGTTTTTATAGAAAGGTTTATAAGATTTTAGTGCTATAGCCCGACCCTTATGTACTTTGCTTACTAAAGATGTCCCTTTCACATGGTCACAAGCTTGTGACTCTTAAGCACTGCTAAGCTCAAAACATGCTAGATGTCACCCACCAATAATGCGGCCTCCTAATTGGGACTCTCCCATTTGAGATCATGTGCGTCTTGAGTGATTATGCCATAGAGGAATTTGTGTTAGGACGGAAGGGAGGACAAAAAGGCTTTTGTCATTTACTATGCCCGATAAGACACTAGACTGCTCGAGGCCAACTACACAACCACGAGAAAAAGAGTTTCTAAGCAGTTGTCTTTGCTCACAGAAAATTCGGGTCATATATTGTTGGCTCCCCTGTGACCATTTTTCTGAATCCACGCAACTTTGGAAATTACTTGCTCTCTAGCCGAGGATCTGAAACCAAGGTTAACTAGGTGGATTTACTCTGTCGAATTCCAAGCATTATTAAAGATAAAGGGGGTGAGAATGTGGTTCGTGACCACTTATCTCGATTAGTCGAGAATCCAACTCCCATGGCATACCCGTAGGTGATAGCTTTCTGATGAACAACTCTTTGCTCTTGCACCAAATTACCCATGGTATCTTGACATGATGGGTACCTAGTCAGATTCCAACTCAATGGACTTCTCAACGAGAAAAGAAATTCTTGACGGATATTAAGAAATACTATTTTGATAGTCCATATCTATTTAAATCACATCCGAGATCAAATAATGAGGAGATGTGTACGATGATGGCAGTGCAGTTTTTAACTTTTGCCGATACGAGAGCTGCGGAGGACATTTCTCCGCCGAAAAGCGACATACAAGATTTTGCAAAAATTTGGGTTTTATTGGCCCATATTTAAAGATTGTTTGAGTTTCTGCAAAACATGTGCTCAATGCCGACAACTAGGAGATTATAAGCGAAACATGATGCCTCTTACTGATTCTAATCATTGAAATTTTGATTGTTGGGGTATTGACTTCCATGGGGCCTTTTCCCCTTCTTGTGGCTATCTCTACATTTATTATCTGGTGACTCACGTGTCTAAGTGGGTTGAGGCAATTCCAACGAGAACCAAGCTGACCATAAGGTTGTTTTAGGGGAGATTTATAGGAACATATTTTCTCGGTTTGGAACGCCTCGGGGCGTGTGAAAGTGATGGTGGACTCCACTTTGCAATCGATCTTTGAAAATCACATTAAGAAATAGGTCACCCATAAAGTATCCAAGCTTACCACCCACCAGACTAATGGTGGGCTGGGCTAGCTAATAAGGAGATAAAACACATTTTAGAAAGACGGTTATACAGAATCGAAAAGATTGGTCGCTCAGATCTTGCCGTGCTCTTTGGGCATCACCGTCTTGCATTTAAAAGCTGTTCTTGGTATGTCTCCACATAGAGCTAGTTTATGGCAAAACATATTTGCAGTAGAGATGGAACAGGAGCTTCTTGGGCTATTCGAGACTTTTTAATTACGGTCTAACCAGCGAGGTAAGCGCGTTTATTGCAGTTAAATGAACTTGAAGAGCTACGGAGGGAATCGTATGAAAGCTCGGAATTTACAGAGATATTTCAGTTATTCCATGACAAAGTCTATTGCGGGAAACTTTCAGACCCAATCGAAAGATGCTGTATAGTTCCCAGATTGCATATTCCTGGAAGCTCATGGCTCTCGTTGGGTAGTACTTTCATCGTCAGGTGGTTTATCCATACGGAGCGAGTAGAGTGAAAATCGACAATGGGAACTCTTCGAGGTGAATGGCCAACGCCTCAAACCATTCCTTGAGCATTTCTCCCCTCACGAGCACAACGTGGATTTAGTGGGCAGCTCTGCAAAACTCTCCTTCCAAGTAACCTCAGTCTCAAATTGTTGTAAATAGTTTTGCTTTTATTTTTGTTCTTGCTTTCTAATTTTATTGTTTTTACTTCAATTGCGTTATTTCATTTGCTTTTCAATAACATAGAAAATAAAACTCGTGGGCTGTTGTTTTTGTGATCCCTCCATTTGAATTACATTTATTGGGGGTACCTTAGTTCAATGCATTGGGGCGATAGCATTTTAGTTGTGGGGTAGGTGTACGGGTTGAATGTAACTATCGCTCGTTATATGTTGTTAGATTGAATTTTTTCAAAATTTGTCTTTGGAGTATTATGTTTCCATGCCTTGTACATACCCGTTTGATCTCATATACTCCACATCATCTTATCGCATGTGCATCTTAACAAAACTATATTCTTACATTGAAATTTGTTTCCCCTTGCATTCTACCTACTTTACTTCTCACCCAAACCACAGACTTATGGCCAAAAATTTCCCCGATCTTGCCTGTGATTGTTTCCAATTGTGCATCATTTTAGCAGGTCATGTTAATTTCATGCATCATAGTCTTTACGGAACACCTTGCATAAGTGGAAAATGATTAGAGGCCATCATTTCTGTGCATACCCGTGGATTTGTAGTGTCTCAACCCTTGCACCCATTTTGAGCTTTCAGTTGTCAAGTTTATTCGAACCTTAGGAATCCGGATTCATGGAACAGCAGTGATTCTCATGGAGAGTTTGAAGATATCCCAAGAATGAATTACAGTGCTAAGTCTACAAATGCAGTCAGTTATGGAATTTGAACAAGAGAAAATAAACATGCGAAAAAAAGCACATGGATGAAGAGCGGTTAGACGAATTCGAGATGTATAAGCGGCACCACCATCCCAAAAGTAGAAAAATATATATATATATATATATATATATATATATATATATATATATATATATATTGAAAAAAAAAGAAAGAAAAATCGGTTTGAGTAGTCCTCTGGTAGAACTTAAAGTCCTCTACAGGTAGGATCGGGCGAAATTGAAGAGGTTTTAACCCAAAATCTTAGCACCTCTTCATATTCCTTTTGCTTTTGACACAATGAGAAGGGCCACAGCCGTGTGTGTTCCTCACAGAAGTCTGCTCCCGAAGCTCGATCGCTCTGCCCGGGGTTCGGTTCCAGGAGTTCAGTTGGTTACCCACAGTCAGTGTTCGCACGTGGTAAGCTTTACATCCCCATTAGCATTGTTGATCTCTTTTGGCTATATATGGACCTTTGTGGTTGGTTTTCTTTTGTGCATGATTGTTGGATGGGAGGCTATGCTTTCTCCATATGGGCGGAGACTACTATTAGATGTACATAGGGCTGGCCAGTGTTGGTCGAGACGAGTGCTTGGGATATGATGTTTTTATTTAAGACCCATCTGGGCCGGGTGTACTATCATGCATCTCCATGGCGCGTTCGAAGAATACGAGGAAGGGAGGCATCGGGTCCTCTATGGAGCAGCGGTGAAGAGAAAGCCGTGCCTGACCGGTGAAAAAGAGAAAAGGAAGAAAAGAACATATCCTCTTCGGAAAGTGAGGATTTATCGAGAGTGTCGATGAAATAGAGGCTATGTTCTAGGGTGACGGTGAAGCACGAAATGGGTTCGGTTAATGGCGGAATTAGGGTTTAGATGCGAGAGAGGTGTCAATTTGGAAACATTCTTATATTCGCATCCCATCGGGTAATTATCCGAGCAAAATATGCGCCGTGCACTGCGGGGATCAGCGGATATTTACCTTGGTGGTTAGAGTTCTATCGATTTGAAGGAAATCGGCCAGGGTTGACTCGAACGGTGATGGGAAAGCAGCCGTGTCACTCGACTTGATAGCACATGCCTTGCTATATTCGCCACGACGTGTCGGGCCAGGCCATATCCACTCGGGACATTGCGATTTCGATGCTTATTTATTCACTTTGAGGCTATGTGCACGAATCTGGCCCATGAATGGATTTATGAGACAAGAATTTGTTCTGAAAGTTAAAAGTAGAATGCATGCGATGAACAAGATCATCCACAATCGTGTTTGGCGAATAGTTTGTGAAAAGAATCTCAGTCAAGAAGCAGTTAGGTTGTTATACGAGGTTATGACTGGAAAACTTATTGATTATGCACTAGTCATATGGTGCGCGATGAGAGAGTTTCTACAATATTCGCGTTCAAACCGGAGTATTCCGTTCCCCTCACTTGTGACTAGTATAGTAGAAGAAGCGGGGATGAGGGGAACAGTTAAAGAAAAAAGGGTGATACCTCGGCGGGAGGCGAATCCACGGCCCAAGACTTTAGCGAAGAGGCGAAGCGACCTCCACTAGACCACCGGTCCTCAGTGCCTTGACCCTCCCTACCCAGGGACCATTTCTTCCGCAGTTCCGGCTACACATGAGCACATCGCCTTTGAAGAGGATGGAGCGGCGGATCAAGGGATGGTTCAAGTGCATCCTTGGGAAGCAGAAGCAGCTAGACCGACGTCTCTCCAGACTTGAGAGCCACATCTTTCAGGGAGAGCCAGCGATGGCGGATGCTACCTCTCCAGATTTAGAGGGAGAATCAGATGAATTGGACGATTGTGTGGACGAGGACGCATTCTCTTCTGATGAGGATGAGGCGACAACGTAGTTGTGTTGAAGCTGTTCTAGAGTGGTGTTGGCAATCGGGTAGTAGACCTTAGCCATGTTATGCCAACACCCGGTTTGATTTTCCCCTTTTCTTTCATTACACCCATGGTCATTACAAACTGTTAAGACCTTTTTGATTCGGCTTATGTTTTCTGTTCCTTTTGACTTTATGCATGATGGTTACATGTTCTATGTTATATGATTGCTTACCTTATTTTGATCATTACAGTTCACTATAAGCATGACTACCTTACACTTCTTAAACCCATAATCCTTATTTGAATAACCAAATTTGTGTTAACGTGTTATAATGTTCATTGTGTAAGAATGTGGTTGGGCAATTGAGTCATGCTGGTGCATACTAACGCGGTGAAATGCTCTACTCCATAAGTGCTATTTTGAGATTTTTGCAAAGCAGTTATGCAGCGCCTTGTTTTCATACCTAATTAGGTAGTTCGATCTAAATCTTGCTAGGGACTAGCAAGATCCAGATGTGAAGTGTGATGAATATGATTGAGTGATAATTATATGAATCTAACACATTTAAATCACAATGTACTCATTTGGCATAAGAGCAGGTACTTCTAATCTCTTCTGTGTTTTTAGATTTGTGCAGGTCTTTCAGGTTTAAAACGTAAGTGCACAAGGATGTAAGCTCGGGAAGCCAATATGAAACAATGTGGATGTGGGTGAGAAATTGTGAAGTTTCGGGGGCAATGAAGCAAGGAAGCACCAGGAGGACCAAGTCCTACCGGTGGGAGCTGGAAGTCCTACCGGTGGGAGCTCTGTTGGAAATTTGGCAGTGGACAAGTCCTACCGGTAGAACTTCAAGTCCCTCTGGGGTGGGAACTCAAGTCTGGTGAACTTCAAGTCCCTCTGGGGTGAGACTTTGCTGGAAAATTGGCGAGTAAGCAAGTCCTAGGTAGAACTTGAAGTCTACCGGTAGAACTTTATGGAACTAAAAATTGTCCAAGAATTCAATCCCAGGACGTGAGGGCACTTTACATTAGCGAGACCAAAATGGAAAATCACTTTGGAGGGGCTATAAAGGAGGAGGACACAAGTATTAGGGCATCCCTTTTGAGGTCTTTAGTTTTCTCTTGAGTTTGGGTTCTTCACTTCTAGGGTTTAGGTTTGAGTTTTCTCCGTTTTTGAGTGGTACTTTGTAGATCAGTTTCGGATTTCCATTCTTTTAAAGTTTTGATTCAAGAGTTTGTAATCTTTCAGCATAAATATTCATTATGCTTTAAATCTTAGCATTCCATATTCTTCATTCTCAGTTTTACAAGTTAATTCCGATTTCTTCAAGGTACTGTTTTTATGATTAATTGTTCCTCAACTTTAATTGTTCATATAAATTTTATGGAGTTCTAAGCCCCTCACTGCTTTGGGATCATACGGAAACTGCCTGATCAAGGTAAAGTCCTCAATTCCTCTCTTGATTTTCAATGGATTGTGTAATGATCACTTGTGTAGAAGGTTTTAAATCTTTAGTTGGGCAAATTCTTGACAACGTGTTAACGAGATATTTCCGATACACGTTGTGCTTGATCATAATGCCAACTAAGGGTTCGTTTTAATTGAGAATAAGTGTTTAGTATTACTCGATCATCTTTATTTTCCAAAAAAGCATTTTAAAGATAAAATCCTCCGTAGAAGACCATTTATCCAATGGTTCCTAGATGAGTTTATAAAATGAGAGTGGGACTTACGATCATAAGTGAAGTGGTTCCCAAAATCCCGACAATTGTCTTCTATTTAAAACATTCAAACCAATCAACCATTCAATCAAACAACACAACACTACGATTTCTTTAAATCGCATACTTTTAGTGGAGAATAGCTCCTATTGATCAACTAGAATCAGACCACTCCACATGGAGATGACACATGGATTCCCCGGTATTACAATGCTAGACGACTATAATTCCTACGCTTGGGAATAGAATTAGGCATACTAATCAGGACGAAGCATGAACCTCTAGAGTTAATTCATAGTGACACATGTGATTTGAAATATGTTCAAACTAGTGGTGGAAAGAAATACTTTGTGACTTTTATTGATGATTGCACAAGGTATTACTATATATATTTGCTAAGGAGTAAAGATGAAGCATTGGAAAAAATTTATACGTATTATAAAAATGAGGTTGAAAATCAACGGTAGAAAGATTAAGAGCGATAAAAGTGATCGAATTGGTGAATATGACACAGATTCGATGGATCTATCAAAGTATGGTATTATTCACCAAATTTCTACACCTTATACACCTCAGCAAAATGGAATTGTTGAACGTAAAAATAGAACATTGAAAGAGATGATGAATGTCATGTTGATTAGTTCAAGATTACCTCAGAACTTGTGGGTAGGGCTGGTAATGAGCCAAGCTACTCGGGCTCGGCTCGGGCTTGACTCGAAAAAAGCTCGGCTCGGGCTCAGCTCGTGAGCTGGCGGCGAGCTTGAATACTAATTTAGGCTTGATAAATCTCGGGCTCGGCTCGGGCTCGCTCAAAAAGCTCGGCTCGAACACGGGGACCCATCCCAGGTCGTTGGAGCAGGGCTTCGCCTACGGGTCTCAGCCGGCGGGGATGCGGTCTTCACGGTCACGATCCCCTACTCGGGCGCGCCCGGGTGAAGTGCCACGGAGTCATGTGTCCCGGATATCGATGTAATGGATCCTCAAGCTCTATATCCAGTCGACATGGATGGTAAATGCGTGAATCCTCACGGTAGATTGGGAGGCGTTGACGATGAAGACGGCGGAGCTCGGCGAATCACGCCCTTGGGTAGGGGGGCGTACCTAGATCTCAGGATGCAGCTCGGTGTGGAAATGGGTACCCATGATAGTCACGAGGTGTCGACGACGGTATGTTCCGAGTGTGGATAGGCGTGAAGGTCTTGGTAGGGGACGTCGAGGAGGGCGTGGATGTTGGGTATGACCCAGATACGATCGGTCGATCTGGTGGCCTCAAGAATACGATTACAAATATGAGGGTATTGGGGCTTCTATGGAAACTATATAGAGGCTGTGGCCCATGAGAGCTTAGACAAGGTTTGCCCGTCTTGAGTAACGTGAGGCAAATGCACGGACCCATTGATACGATCAATTCAACCTGATGAACTAGGATCCAATCTCAAATCTGGGGGTATTGGGGCCCCTTTGGATACTGGTACTGGACTTAACCCAGCGCATCTAGGCGTGGGTATGGGTAAAGGCATCAAGGGTGATCGTGGGGTGGGGTTTCATAGAGGAAACAAGGACCGGCATGCGGGGCTGCGGCGAGCGGACGGTGCTTGTAGGGAGTGCCAGGTCATTCTTTGGTGTTATGAAATTTAGGTAGACCGGTTTTGACATGGTGGGCGGTCTGGATCTCAGTCCAATGAGTGGTGAAATATGGGTCTTGAAATTAATAATGCGCGACTTGGTAGTCGGGAGGGTGGTGGCCAACTTAACCATGTGCAGCAGTATATTGCCAAATAGTTTTATTGTTACTAATGAGTTTGATTGGCAGATCTTGTTCATATATTATTTCTTTATTTAGATAATTGATTAAAACCAATCATGTTCTTATTCAATGATTTAATTATCTTATTTCTTCACTCTGCAATTTCTACTTGTTTTAATTCTATTTCATAATTTTTTCGATTTGCAAGTTGTTCAATGATTGGAATTCTACGTAATCGAAAACAAATGTTGAAAGGAGGTGGCTTTAACGGCTTTAGCATCATTGCTAAATCAACTAAGGTAAAACAAATCCCATAGAAATTATTTCCTTAATTGATGTATTTGTTATCGGATTGATTACAAAAAGTTAAAGTATATGGTGAGCTTGAGGATTGATTGATACAAACTTGTATAGGCTTGGGATTGGGCAGGCTCGAGTTAGCTCGAGGCTGTTCATATAGGCTTGAGCCTAATGAGCTCGAGCCAAGCTTTTTTTAAATCCAAGCGGCAGGCTGATTTTAAACTCGTTCAAAAGCGGCTCGGGCTCGAGCTCACTCATAAATTAACAAGCCTAGCTCGAAATGTTCAAAGCTCGGCTCGGTTCGGCTCGTTACCAGCCCTACTTGTGGGGGAAAGCTTTGCTTTCAGCAAATTATATTTTAAATAGATTACTCCACGAGTTGAAATGAAAACCTATATGAATTATGGAAAGGTCAGAGTTCTTCCTACAAATATTTAAAGGTGTGGGGGTGTTTGGCTAAGGTGATGGTTCATATTCCCAAAAGGATTAAAATAGGACCTAATTGAGTCAAGAAATGCATCATTCTTTGAAAATATATTTCCTAGTAAAAATGCATGTGATGGGAGTTCTCTTAAAAGAACTCATGATACTGCGACTAGTGATATAGACCATGAGTCTATAAATGATGAAAGTAAAGAGGCACTTAGACGCAGTAAAAGGGCAAGGACTTCCAAGTCCTTTGGTCCAAATTTTCTAACATATTTGTTAGAAAATGAGCCTCAAAGCTTCAATGAAGTAATGTTCACTCTGAAATCTTTTATGTGGAAAGAAGATGAAATAGTGAAATTGAATCCATCATGCGAATCGCACACAGGAGTTGGTTGATGCCCTCAAGGGTAAACCATTGGGAATTGTAAATGGATTTTCGGGGGAAGTGAAACCGATTAGTTCCTTATTGGAATTACGAGGCTAGACTTGTAACAAAGGCTATAGACAAAAGGAAGGTCTTGATTACTTTGGTACATATTCTCTATCATGAGAATAACATTTATTAGGTAATGCCATAGCTATTAAACATTACATAATCTTGAATACACAAATGGATGTAGCTTGATTTCCTAAATGATGACTTAAATGAGGAAATTCATATGGACCAACTCGAAGGGTTTATTTCTCTAGGACAAGAGAAGAAAGTATATAGACTTGTTAAATCACTTTATGGTTTAAAGCAAGTACCAAAACAATGGCATGAGAAATTTGATAAGGTAATGATGTCAAATGGTTTCACAATTAATTAATGTGATAAATGTGTCTATGTTAAAGACACAAATAATGGATGTCATTGTTTGCCTATAAGTGGATGACATGCTTATTTTGGGTAGTAATAATTATATTATTACAACTACCAAGAAAATGTTGTCTAGTAAATTTAACATGAAGGATTTGGGTGTTGCAGATGTTATACTAGGAATTAAAATTTCTAGAACATTTGAACTGGACTTATATTATCAATCCACATTATATTGAGAAATTACTTGACAAGTTCGACAAAGATGAAAGCAAAATTGCTAGAACACCAACTGATATAAATCTTCATTTGTCTAAAAATATTGGTTAAAGCATATCACAATTGGAATATTCTCGTATCATTGGAAGTCTAATGTATGTCATGAACTGCACTAGACCAGATATAACATACTTCGTTAGTAAACTGAGTAGATATACAAGTAATCCGGGAGTAAACCATTGGAAGGCAATTATCAGGGTTCTTAGATACCTAAGATATACCTAGAATTATGGATTGCATTATACAAGATATCCAACAGTATTAGAAGGGTATAGTGATGCAAACTGAATATCTGATATGAAGGATACAAAATCTACTAGTGGTTATGTTTTTACACTTAGTGCGCGGTTCATATCTTGGAAATCCCCTCGTGCAAAGCGTGTATTGCGAATCCTGATGGAATGAATTTATTGCTTTAGATAAAGCGGGAGGCGAATTAGAGTGGCTTCTTGATTTATAGAGGATGACCTAATATGGCCCAAACCCTTACCCGACAATTTGTATACATTGTGATATGTCACGCAATTGGTAGAGCCTGTGAGATGACATGTGATCAGTGAGTATATATGTCGTAAGCGGGGATGAAAATGCTCCAGGTATATACGTTGATATATCTCAGAGTATATCAATACTCGGTGATGTCGACCGATCTCGGCGATGAAACGTCTTATCGATTTTTGGGCGATATCTAGTGGAAATATCGGGTTTGGCAGCTGCTGTAGTTAGTTTATTTTCGGTAAAATATCGGAGATATATCGGGATATATCGGAGATATATTTAAATGACCATATTTGAAATCCGAGGGATCAACGGTTATGGATTAATCACAACAGTTTAATATCCGATATATCAATATTCATATAAAAATATCCACAAATATATCTCTGATATATCCGATATATCAAGTAAAATCAGAATCACTTAGAAATATCGGGTCGAATCATTTTAAGTACTGGTTGTAAATATAATACCGTTAAAATTGCTCTCAAAATGAGATTATTTATATTGATTATATGAGTCAAAGGATAATCTGCCAGTTAGAGCTTACCAAAGGTTTGGCTTCAGAGAGAGCAAGTAAATTGCACATCGAGGAATGAGATTACAAGCCTATGACAAAATAATCACCTTAATGGCGGTAACTTAGTTATTTGGAAGTCAGATCTAGGTTCAAAGGACAACGAATTATCGTGATTCAAAGAAGCATTAAGGAGATAATCTCTCCTACCTATTCCTATGATAAACTAGTGTTGCTTGTAGAGTTTATTAGGATAAGCTATGCTGTGATTCTTAGCTTGGAAAATTCAAGTGGGATATTGCAGGATATTCTAATAGGTCACCCTATATGGGTGTGAAGGGGCTGTGTATTTCAGGGTCAGTTGACTGCAGATCAACTGCGGAAATTCTATATGTCTAGTTTTACGAGGGACGCACACATGGTCAAAGCGACCACATGGGGCCCATACATCCATACTCATAAAACACATATCTCACTATATTCTCATAGTTTTTATGTTTGTTCTACAAAAAATTTTCTACATATTTACAACTATTTACTTAAAGCCACATTTCGGCTTTCTTCTCAAAAGCTACCTCTGCTACGTACCATCTCCCTGGATAGTCCCTGTACCTGAAAGGGGGTCCCACGACGGGGTGAGCAAAGCCAGTGAAAATTCTCCTCTGAGGTTACTCCCCACCTAAAATGCATATGCAATGGCATATATAAACAATCAATCACATTCCATACAATTCTTCTCTATATGAAATGTCTATAATATGCATGAGATGCAACCCCTCATGCTCATGACCCAAGTCTCCCAGCAGAGCTCCCTCACACTTGGAATGCCAAGCGTGACTAAAACTACAATCACACACCATGGCTAAACCATTTGGACACCCCTCAGTTTATTTATCAAAACCTGATTTTGATTCTTTTCCTTTTATTTTGTGACAGCCAGTTTTGGGTTTACAGAGTAGGGCGCCGCACGCCTTTTCAACATTTTCACGAGACTTACATCGTCGGGGATTCATGTCTAAGTGAGTAACTTTGTGGGACTTTCACCACAGGGGGATCTGCAAACTTACTTTCATGAAACATGTAATTTATCATTTTGATCATTTACACACTCGTGAATCTCTACCCTTGGACTTTGTCCCATTTTAGAGCTCGACCCACTCACTGACAACGATGAATAAACCTTACCACACCACACACAGGCGGCGCAATGTGGCCAAGTGCATATGAAATGCATGATGTCAATGCATTTTCCTCATGTTACATGCATGAATGAACACTACATGGTATTTCAAACCATGGAGCATTATAATTTATACGTATAATCACTGCATGCAAAACCATATCAATACATCAAATAGCATGCATCAATATATCGCATTTCAACCCAGCATGTTATTGAACAAGCCTTAACATATGAGCCTGACTTGGAGCCATTCAGTGCCGCGGCCTTATGAACATAGTCATATTGGTTCGATCATTGTCATCTCATGACAAATCTGACATCTAGAAACTTTCGGTTTAGTAAAACCAACTCACAATCATGCAACTAGGTCCTTGAAATCCATGCATGAGTGAGGCTTGGAGCCCAATTGGCATGGCCTACCAAAGCTGGCCTCCTGTAAGCAACCCTACCATTATAAAGCCTTTAGGCTAAAAGTAAACAAAGTAGGAAAATATCCTACCTCTTGGAGTTTGTCGAAACTCCAACTTTTTGGTGTCCACACGTAGATCCCACTGCGTGCACCAACTTTAGTACTCGAACTTTCGAACGTCGACCGCCCGAAACCTGGGAAAATCCTCATTTTCCCTTTCCTTCCTTCTCCTTTTGCTTTCGCACTACTGCAAGTTCTTTGCTTCTTTGTTTTCTTTCCTTATTTCTTTTCTTTTTCTTTTCTTTTCCTTTTTTTCTCTTTTCTCCTCCTCATTTATTTCATTTTAAATAGATTTTATATAATTTTCTCTTATAAACTTTTTGGAGCACATCCCACATCCGATCAAGGGAGAATTTATCTCTCCTTCATCAAAGCCCAAAATTAGTGGCTATCATTTTCATTAATTTTCTTATTTTTCCTAAAACCCTTATTATGACATCATCCATACTTTGTAGACAATATGAGCCATGGAATCGCTACTACGCAGGTAGTGTGGCGTGGAATTTATCTTACTCAATGTGAGAAACCGATGGGCCCTTACTTCAAATGCCAAGTGTGTCGGCTTTCTTGAGGTCTTCATGGCATCTCGCCATACTGCCATCGTCATTCGGCCTTCACGTATAAACGTGAAATCGTAAATAAATCTGAAATTGTGGTAGCTAATTCGTGAGGCGATTTCAACGGAGGAGAAGTCGTTTCGGTCATCTGAGATCTAGAAAATTTCGGATTTTTACCGAAATTACGATTTTACCCATTTTTGAGAAAATTGGATTTTCTCGGGGTTTCACAGGGCCGCTTCTGTGACAATTTATAAAGGCTGAATTCTCTAAGGCACTCATGAAAACCAGGAGTTGTTCAAGGCCAAAATGAACACAATCATGAGAACCAATTGTGTTAGGAAGAAATTTAATGTGAAGTTTATTCGATACGATTTATCAAGCAATTTGAATAGTTCGAGCATCACGTTCGCTATTTGCTTCGATATGTCGATGGGCTTTCACTAGGGAAGGTTAAAGGCCAATAGCTACCTATCTCGATGCACGATCTTTCCAAATATGTACTCTCTATAGTGTATCAGCATTATCATTTGCATACTAACAGCCAATTTTCCATTCATGTGGGGGATTGTTGGACCAAAACAATTTTTTTTAAGTGTAAAAACTGAGTTATTGGTTGACTTTGAGCCTAAATTAAAGTGGGACCCAATTGTTATTTTGAACAATATTTTGTGGGTTCATATTCCACTCAGTGAGGAGAATAATATAGTATATTCATTTGCTCAAATCGAGTAAGAAATGAATGAGAAAATAGGCTCCCAAGTGACCCTCTTGAAAATGTGTTGTTTGGACTTTCCGTTTGAGTTGTGTTCGTTCATGAAAAGGTGTTGTTTAGACTTTCAGTTTGAGTTGTGTCCATTCATGAAAAGGTGCTATTTGGACTTTCATTTTGAGTTGTGTCTTTAGGATGGTGACTATCCGGAAATTCACCAAGAAGTCTATAAATACTCAGGTTCATTGTCATTCTGAAACATAACAAACGAATTTCAATCATTTTCATTCAGTAAACAGTGCACTAAGACAACCTTCAGTGTATTATTTTTCGGCATT
The DNA here is from genome assembly GCA_016808115.1 of Tetrastigma voinierianum. NCBI lineage: Eukaryota > Viridiplantae > Streptophyta > Magnoliopsida > Vitales > Vitaceae > Tetrastigma > Tetrastigma voinierianum. The sequence goes on from JAEQBH010003268.1 coordinate 149,301, forward strand.
TAAGGTAGTGCATTCGGAGAGTACACAACATAGTTTGGTTCGCTGGACAAATAGATTAGAGTGCTACCTCTATCTGTGTGAAGATCATTGTATCCTGGGAGGAGGAAAAGCGCTTGGTATTCACCAAGCACCAAGAGTAGGGGCGAAATAATAAGGACATAGTGTCAAACACTAGCATTGATCTACCTAAAGTTCTATCATAGTTCCTGTTCTGCAATCGGGTTAATATCTAGTTTGCATATATCAAAAACTGTTACGTGTAACACTTTCATGTTACACTTTATCTTTTCCGTGTAACACTTCTATATAATTGTTTCACATTTACTTGTTACTATTTTAGTATACTTTGCATGTTTTAAAACTGAAATTTCAACCAGTAATTTTACTATATTTGAATACCCTAGAGTCAACACCCAGAAAACAACATTGAAAACATATGCACTTCCATTACCGTCCAAAGAAAGAACTACAAGGATGGCGATTACGAAAATGTGTAATATGTTTACTATAGTAAATAGAATTTGATTGGCATCTAAGAAAATCAGAAGCTGTAATATAAATATGGAATGATTTTCTCCCAAAACAAAGCAAAATCACCCAAACTCTCAAGTGCCTTCCCAAATCAGACTAATCCAACATGCACAAATTATAAACAATAAAACCCCTCCTTATACTTTATCAAACGTGACTACATCTCCCTCGTGAGATTCCCACTTAAATACGACCCCGCATCCCACTCTTGCATGGGATTATGGGTGAACGAGAAGGAATTTGTCTCAAGATTATAATTATCAATATTTACCTCACAAGAAAATACCCATCCCTTACGGTCTAGCACATAAAAATATCCAAGTACTTTAGTAAACAATGTCTTCCACGCTGTTAACCCTATATAGACACATATAGTTTTAAAGGGACAAACAAGCCCCACCAAATTTGAAAAAAACAAGTAGTAGTGGTGAATCCAACACTGTAATCTCCAATACAAGCAAGCAAATTACCTTACTACTGGAGCTTCTTCATCATTCCCTGGAAAATTTTTACCCTTCTAACTATATTTTGCTCCGCCATCAGACATCTCCATCTCATATCTAATAAAGCAACTGGTGTTTGACATGATCATGGGCGACCAGAATATCATTCTGATTTTTAGAACATTTCATGGTCGGGTGATAATTGCTTAAATGACGATGAAAGAATATTTCTTCAAACCAGTACAAATGATGAAGAAGAACAAAATGCAGTTCATAGAATAATATATGCAATTACTAAACATTTTATTAGAGATCCAAGAATTCCCTCCATTGCAAGAAGTTCAAATCCTTCAAAATATAAGATATGTAATTACCGCGTGATTTCAGATTAAATAGATTTTCCGCAAAATGGGTAGAAGGATTTACGCAACATGCCCACTGAATCAAATCAAACAAGTGAGAACATCCTTCACACTTCCACATGGATCCCGGCTTAGAACTCCTTTCAACTAGGTATAACTTTTTTTTTTTTTTCAACTATCGTAGAAAGTCATAACGTGTATGTTCCTGTGGAAGTTACTACTAATGGTAGCTAATAACAATGGAGCTTGTTGGTGAAGACAACAATGGCGTTTATGGTTAGATCTTAAATCTTCAAGTTTTTCGCTGCACCGATTTTCCCTAACAGGCATACCCTCACTGACGCCGGGTAGTCTTCCATGCAGAGGTTATTCAAAACCTAATCCGTGGGATATTTTTGTAGGAGTGATCCCTAATTTTGGGCTCATCTAGATTGAAGAAAGACTTGAGTATTTGTTTATTATAAATCAGAAATCATAAGTACAAGAGGAGGCCTTTAGACATGAAGGAGTTGAGATAAGCAACCCAGAAAATACAAATTACAATCCTAGGAAAATACAAAATAAATCTAACAATATAATAATTCAGATCTTCAAACTCATGGTATTTAAGAGAAACCATTACGGAGTTTGAGTTAAAGTCTGGTGTTCTTAGAAGTGATTTGGTGCAAGATACGTGCCATCAACATCCTCGGTATAACATATCGGGCGTGAGTTGCACTGCCAGGACACGACACACCGAAGCCACAATCAATCTCAATATGTTTTGGGGTACGTCAAGAAGACATCATTATGACAAATTCAATAACACTCGATTATCGCAAAGGAAGTTTAGTTGTAGTGGCCGAGTCACCATCAAAGATCCCGAGTAACCAACGTGAACCAAATAAGTCACATAGTAGCTACGTTGCTCGTATATTCGCCTGTCGAACGTAGCAACGATCGTTGTTCGCTTCTCCGTTAGAGATACAGAATCAAATCTTAAGAAAACAATATCCTGTAGTATATCAATGATCAGTGGGATCACCTGTAAGACCCGAGAAATTCCAATTTATGGAAAAAGGGCAAAATGGTAATTTTGATTATAAAATTGTAATTTCAGTTAAAAAAATCCGTAATTAATTCTCTAGATCTCGGATGATGAAACGGATTTCACCGGTGAAATCGTCTCCCGAAATCTAGTTAGCAATTTGAAAAATTTTCGTGAATATTCGAGAGACAGCCGGAGCTTGACACGCTGGCGTGATCGCGCCGTGTCAGAACGATGAGCGCGACGAAGTCACATAACACGACTACGCGCCAGCGGCTGCATGAAGAGAACGACGAAACTGACCACGGTGATAAAGGTCGAATATCAACCGGTAGTTATGACATAAATTTTGCATTATATAACTGCTTAAGTCACTAAAAGACGAAATCAGAATAATGACTTCTTCATTAAACCAAAAGCGAAAGGAAAACGCGAATCGATTTTTATATCCAGTGGCTTCATTTAGAGAGAATTTTTAGAGAGATAAACTTCTCTCTAGAAATACACAAGATCCAACCGTCGACAGTCTTCGCATAAAGAGGAATCGCTTCCACGCGAGAGGCCACAAGTGCATCGTATTTCTCGTGAGTTTCTTCAAACTCCCGGCGAGATTTTCCCTACTTGGCTTATTCCCATTTTAAAGCTGCTTTTTCGAACAAGCCACTTCGACGGAAAGCCAATAAAAAGCTATTGATCTAGCCCCAAACTCGGACCGACCAATATAAAAATTTTGAAACAAAATGGAGACAGCCCGTGTCGCCCCACCGCCGATGCTGGTGTGGAAATTTGTGTGTTTTGGTAGTAATCATGTATTGATTGATTTGAGGCCCAAGCGGCCAGAAATGCGGGTTCGTCTTCACTATGTTAACTCGAATATTTATTGGTGTTGGAACCGAACCCTAAGGTTTTATCGTCTTTAGAATAGTGACACCTAAATGTATTTCAGAAATTATGTGCTCGGTTGGCAATCCGACCCACTGTGTATGCCAACACAAATTTCAAGCCGAGCTAATTTTGATGTTTGAATGATAATTACATAACATGTTTGCGCTACGACTTACGCTGGTATATTCCTACGTTATATATTTGCATGCTGATTGGGGATCAGACGGGACCGCAGATAAGACAGATTCCATATGCACCTAACATCCTAGGACTATAGGAGTTACCGCATTTGCATTTAGTCTGTATAAAACTGCCGGTAATTGGCCTTAAATACATTAATTATCGGAGGGTAGTCCAAATTAAAAATATCAATCGTTGAAGCGGCCCAATTGATATTCATCGAGGGTAGTCCACAAAACGCCACACCAACCGGGTCGGAGCTACCGCCACCCGATACATATATACATCGGAGGGTTGTCCACAAACAAACAAAAAAATAGAAATTCTCATACAAGGCTTAGGCGGAAAAGCGCAGAGAGCTCCGCTGGCGACTCCATCCGAAATGCACAGTCAGCCGCATATCCAAGAGCATCATGATTCTCGTTGAATGTGTTTACTTCAACATTGCACTGCACTTAGTGGGGAAAGTGCAGCCCACATAGCTGCTCTCCTACTCGAGCTTTAGCTCACCCGCCGCGATCCCCTTACATTAGTGATGCGAGAGACTGCCTGGCCCTCGAGGTCGCTTAGAAGGAAAAGTCTGATGCGTTTTCTGGCACACATTGTATACATGTATAGAATGTTTTCATTTAATATATGTTGTATAAGAGTAGTTTATTAACTTGAAAATATTGGATATAATTTTGGATATATTGTGATGAGTATTGTATTACGGGCCCAAGAGGCCGCTTTACTCATGTCGATTATATCGACCTGTTGTACGTATATGCAGTATCGGTTGCAGAGCCTCCGGTGACAAAGGAGCACTCGCCTATTTTCAAGTGGCGTCGTAACCCGACATCATCCACTTGTATTCGCCGGTCGAATATAGTCAATGGACCCCCGTTTTAGGCGCCACATCACCGCCCAACTGCGATCAATATGCTTGAAGAGTTAATGAAAAATGGGAAGAAATTGAAGATCAACAAATACGGTGCCTTTTATTATCAAGAATCTTATAAACAACAACATAATGAGGAGATCTAAAGAGCCTACAACCCGAATGATCACATGAACTCCGGGACAGAAAATATCGGTGCTAGTACCAGATAGATTAGACTCCCAATGTTCTGTCTCCTCAGAGAGTGAACATTGGTGATAGCCGATTGCCATCATGAGAATTGAGGCGATGTAGCTATACTTAATAGGTGTGTCGACTATCTGCCATCGCGATACCGGCCTCGCCGAGAAAACGATTAGAAGATATACTTTTGCTCGAGTAAGATAATAACCATTTGCATAAGAAGAAACTTCTAGACCAAAAAAGTAATTAAGAGGGCCGAGATCTTTCATTTCAAATTAATGATCAAGAAAGTGTTTTAGATCTTGAATACCCTGCATATCATCACCTATAATAATCATATCATCGACATACAAGTGGAGAATAGTAATATCGTGACCAAACCGTCTCAAAAAAAGAGTTATATCAAAAGAACAGCCTGAAAAACAATGCTGAGAGATAGTAGAACTGAACTTTGCAAACCATGCTCGAGGAGCTTGGTTAAGACCATAAAGTGCCCGCCGTAGTCGAACATCATCGGTGGGTGAGAGAACCCGAGGGTGAGAGTAACCGTGAGGAACATAGACTTCCTCTAAGAGTTCACCATTACAAAAGCATTTTTGACATATCCATCCGGAAGAGTGGCCATTCAAGGGTACGCAAAACCACAATAAAGAGTCATGATAGAAGAAAGTCGAGCCACAAGAGCAAAAGTCTTCTCATAATCAATCCCATACTCCTGAGTAAAACCCCTGGCAACAAGGCGAGCCTTGTAGCGATCAACAGTGACATCCGATCGAGTCTTGATCTTATAAACCCATTTACAACCGATAACAGATTTTCCAGAGGAGATCAACTAGATCCCATGTTCTAGTCTTATGCAGTGCATCCAACTTTTCTTTCATAGCTTGCTACCATAAAGGGTTAGAGGAAGTCTCATGAAAAGTTTGAGGTTCCTGGAGAGAGACAAGAGCAGAAAAACAATGAAAGTCACGAAGGTGGTAGCGAAAGAGAAGCTACCCAATGCAACTGACTATGTAATACGAAATAAGGATCTCAAATAGATCCACAAATGGGCAAGATCAATGGGTACATCGACATGACTGCGGCGGCTTCCATCGATGCATGAGAAGGAACACTCTACTGGTTAGCTGGGAGATCGCACGCAGAGGAGTGGCACTCCGAGAAAAAGTCAAGGATGCGAACAAGTGGAAACAGAACACGGTATGCTAGTAAAACATTTTGTGTTCCCAAAAGCACCACATTGCCGAGAAACACGAAGACGCTTATTAAACGGATCATAACACTTATAACCTTTCGACCACAATTCCATACCCAAGAAAACAACACAAAAACAAGAACGAGACCGAAGTTTGTTTCTTCATGGATCATGAAGAAGAACAAAATAGACACATCCTAAAAACCGAAATTCCACCGAAAAAAATGGTAAATGGTACTTCGCCAAACTAAAAATTTTATATCTTGGATGATGAAACGATTTTCTCACTGTTGAATCATCTCGCTTAAATCTAGCTAACAAGTCGACTTCGTCAATTCCGATATAGTCGAAATTTGCACGCTTTTTCTCGAGGCATCGAGCATCCGTGTCAAACGAAATGTGGATATGACAAAAGTCACCTATAACATGTACTCACGCGACACATAAGCCGTATTTAGCAGAGAGGATGGAAAACGACAAATGCAAGATAGCGCTAAATGTGCAAAATCCAAGCCAGGACATGATTGGCATTTTAATTTTAATGATAATAAGACAAAAATCCAAATAGTGTCATCTCCTACATATCAAAAAGAAGCCAAAACGCAGCGTGAGGGGGGAGAGTTGCGCAGGCTAGGTTTTTGTTGGTATATAGGCGCCACTTCTCTCTAAGATTTCGAGATCTGACCGGCCGGGATTTCTTCGCCACAGCAAAGCCGCTCTACGCAACGAGGGTCGCAGATGGGTAATACCGGTTTTAAGGAGTTTCATAAACTCCATGAGTCGGGTTTTGTCCTACTCGCTTTACTCCCTCGCTTAAGTACTTTGTTGATGATTCTGGGCTGGTTTGAGGCCTTGAACTAAGTCGCTTGACTGGCCCCAAAATCCTCGACCAAGTGTGAAAATTTACGGAACCCAATTGGATAATTCGTGATACCACTACCGCTTAGCCGCTGTATAATTTATGCTATAGTAAATTGTATCAGGGTGTGTGATGAGGCCTGAATGCAATATGATTTCGGGTTCACAAAGCGGAACCGATGTTGGTGATCGCCGCGAACAAGAAACCGGTGGGCTCTTCACCGCTCATGTGAATGCGATTCACAAAATATTTTGCAGAAATGCGCTGGTTGAGAAATTCAAATCAGTTGCTCGTGTTTGTAAATTAGCCCATGTGAGCTAATTTTTGGTGTAATGGATTGAGAATTAATATAACATTTTGTTGTGATTTAATTTATATCAATATATGCATGATGATGTATTTTCATGTGTTGTATAAATTGTGTTGAAATGACATAATGCATTTCATATGCACCGGGGTAACCTAGAAATTAGGTGTGTGTGCATGATATGAATTTTCAAAAACAAACATGGCTGGGCGAAAGGAATTTCACAGGATGATTTTCCGTAGAATGGTGTTGGGAGATGGTCCTATAATTACATGCTCTGGAGTGGTCTGCGTATTGTTTTTTGGAAGGTTCTTCCAATACATTCGGCCGAGGGTAGTCTCATACTTTTACCTATTAATTTCGTAGTATATTTCGAACAAATGCTCTTTGTTTTGAAAATGATGTTTTCATGCTACGGCTTAGGCAAGTGTGAGAGTCGGTGAGACTCTGCATGCTGGTTGGTCATGTAGACATTGAAGTAGGATCACGCGATTTACGGAGCGCAGGTAAGCTTACACAGATCACCGCGATATGCACTTGTGCCGGGATCTATTTAGCAGACTCCACCATCGCATTACCACCCTCGTCGAGGAATATATTATTTCGTAATGTGGATCGTGATGAGGAGACTCATTTTCATCTTAGAGGCCGATTTAAGAAAGCCGAAGCCGTGGTTTGATGGTTTTACGACATGTATGACATGTGGCTAGAATTCTAGAATTTTAATATGTGTTTCAAGTAAGAGTGAGTTATTAACTCTCGAACTATGGAATATAGTTGATGTATATTGATGAGTATTGTTGTGGCTAGCCCAAGCTCTCACGCTTAATTACGCGATAATGCCTTATGATGTTGTTCGGGCTGTGTTATGTACTTCGCGTAGCTCCTCGCACAAATTATGACTCGCCGATTTTCGCGGAGCAAAGGTCGAGTTACCCGACATTCACGAGTATTCTCCACGGATTGACCCGCAGTCAACGGACTCCCGGTTTGGGCGCCACAGCCTTTGGTAGACGTGAGCATAGGTATACGTATCACCTAGGAGCTCGTGAGCTCATATCCATCACCACTTTTGTGTGGTTCATGGTTAGGTATGTAATTACCAGATGCCACTTTGACGAGATTAGAACACTGCATGCATTGTGTTTGATGTGTGATGGTGTGTGGCAACATGAGTTGTAGTTATGAATTGTGTGATCATATGTTGCTTGAATGTAGCTGGTGAAGATAACTCCGGGTGGGGTGTTTAAAGGATAGCACATAGGAAAATTTCGAGTTTTACAAGCCAGATAAACTGAAGAATAAAATAAATAAAACAACCCAATAAATTTATTTAGTTTATTGGAAAATGAGAAAAAAATATGAGGAGAGGAAAATTCCTTTAGTTTACAAAGGTGTAAAACTCGAAGAACAAGATAGATAAAATAAATTTTTTATAAATTTATTCAGTGTTTTGAAAAAATGAGAAAAAAAAATGTATATATGGCTGGTGTTTCCAATAGCGTAAAATGAAGAAGAAAAAGGTGTGAAAAACGAAAAAAATGTTAATCGCTTTAGGCTATCGCCACTATGTCACGATATGCGGCAAATTGAAATGCGATACGGCCTTATGGATATGTGTTGGCTGACATTCAGACAGAACAATGGGCAGCTTGGTCATTGAAAGCGGTCGCAATACACCTATTATATTGTGACAGAGATGAATGCTGGCTGGGGGAAAACTGTGTCGTGATACAAGGCATTGTATCGCGGATACAAGAGGGCCTTGATGGTCGGAAAATGAGTTCTTAAATACAAGAAATTACGGTGACCAAGGCTAGGTAGGCTGGAGTGTGTCACGATACAACCATTGCATCGCGATGCCAGAGGCCCGGCCGTTGAAAGTCGGTATCGTATCACCCGGGGCAGTAATGTAATCATGAGTAATATGAGGTAGGGCCGCTGTGCGTCGCGATTCCAGGCCACGACACGCCGCGGCGCCCGCGCGCATTGGGCCATGACACCCGCCACCGCGCCAGGACACGGCCGGGGGTGGGCCCAAGCACGACATCGCGATGACACGGCCGAGGCGTGCATCCACGAGACGACGCTTGCAGCGCTTGCGCGTGGCGCACTGGGCAGACAATGGCGGGCAGTTTGCCAAGGCCGTGCACTTGGTGCACCCAAACGCTTGACTCGCGGTAATCGCTTCGCCACTGCTGATCTCACCGCTCATGAACACTGTTCACAAGATTTTTCAAAAAAAAAAAAAAAAAATTTTGAAAAAAATAAAATAAAATGAGCTTAAATTTTGTAAAAATGAAATTTTCAAAAATGAAATTTTTGTTAAACAAAATGCAGATTTAATGGTGAAATTAATGGTCTCGCATCGCTATGAATGCAAGTGCGGACTTGGTATATACAATATTTTCGCGGTATGAATAGTGTCTCGGGTCAGGTTTATGCTCTTAGAGAGTACCGCAGATTGTATTTAACCCGCCATTGAACCGGTGTAGATGGCTAGTCAAGGGCGAGGACGAGGGCGCTCCACGAGGCATTAGTCAGCACCACCAAAAGATTTGATCGCCAGGCCTCGGTCGAGGCCGTAGGTATTACTGGCCAAAATACAGCACAGCCGGTGTGAGTAGTCGGGGGAGGTCCGAGTAACTCCCGTGAGGTTTAGCATCATCCTCCGACATTCAGTGAGTGAGATCCGCGGGTGGCGCACGCGGTTCATGCAGTCGAGAAGGTGTTAGGAGGCTGTTGAGATTACCTCCGACTCTACCAGATCGACTACCGCTGCCCACAAAGAGGCCCAAGTATGGTGAATCGGGCAAAGACCTCTGTGATATTCGTGAGGCAATGACATGGGCGTAGTTCCAAAGAGCTGTCTATGGTAAGTACTTTCCGTGACACTCGCGAGGCATGAAGGCTCATGAGCTTTCAGAGTCAAGGTGGACGATGACCATGATGGATTATGTGGCTAGATCACTGAGCAACTCTGCTATTGGATGACTACGCCACTGCCAATGCCAAGGTTGAGATTCGAATGGGCTGAAGTTGTCCATTCAAGTGTGGATTGTAGGCCTTCGCCACAAGACATGGACTTGCTTGTTGGGACACCGAATTATAGAGAGATCGAGGATGTTCAAGCACTCCTGACAAGTGTGTTAGTAGTAAGAGGAAGGAGAGCTTGCCTTCTTCTCTAGTTCGGTTAAGCATATGGCTTCAGTTCACGAGGGTTCCGCAGTTGCGCCGCCATCCGGCCGAAATATCGTAGAGCCGCTCATCAGTTGGGCGATAGTGTGCTACTATTGCCAAAGAAACTGACATATGAGCAGGATTACCCCGCAGACAAGGATCCCGTGGTTTTAGACAAAGACAAGCCTCCCAATCACGGTGATTGTGATAGGATACGTGATATTCCTCCACAGCCCGGCACGCACGCAGGAGCCGGGCCAGCCAGAGCTACACGGCACCTTTCACATTGCGCAGCGCCGCAGAGGCCGCAGCATGGGCCGAGGCAGGAGAGGTTCACGTGCGTGGGACATCAAGGGTTCGGGGCGCACCACGCCATCACACCAATCGACCGAGTCAGCAGATCAGCCGCTATACAGTATGTTTTGCTATCTCAGCCCTTACTGTAAGAGAGCGCAGATTCACTCAAAATGATTCATTTATCGCCACCACCAGACAGAGTCGGGCTGTATGGCTGAGGCCTGAGAGCCTTCGACGGAGCTCCCAGATTTTTAGCGAGCAACAGGACGATGATGTCGTGGTTATGTCGGAGACCCTGACCCCACCATAATTTGAGAGGATCATGGACATGTCGAGTTCACGTCATCCCCGGGAACAGACATCACACTTACGGCAGTGGCCTTATCGATCAGGAGCGTAGGAGGGTTACCGCCTATACGCAGGACGGCAGTATCAGAAATACTTCAGTGGACAAGCATGACATTTTGCCTCATACGGTACGAGTCCGTGTGTCGTGACGCTAACTGGTTGGGGCTAGCTTAGCTCACCTGGTAGATAACGCGGCACTGCACCCAGATCACCTCGAGCAGTCTCCGCGAGCATAAGGATGTTTTTCTCAGACGAAGCATCGGGATTGCCTGGCCGTAGAAGAGACTTCGTATCGAAGTTACACTCGTACTCTCGGCCCATCCCGCGGATCTACAGGATGCAGCACCAATCGAGTCACAGAACTCGCAGTCCAAACGCGCCGCTACCACGCGCCCATTAGAATCGCCACCCCACCACGGGTGCTCCCGTCGCTTTGGCGAAGAAGAAGGACAAGACCCTTCAATCGTATGTGCATTTATCAATTAGCCAAATAACGGCGGTTGACATCAATAACTGGTAATTTGAACACGGCGGATCGGCGACTGCTGGATCGAATGGAGAGGCCGCCAGCCCACTCGCGATTGCACCTTCGCACTCCTGGCATCAACCGCCAGGTCATGGAGACAAATATCCCGGCGACGGGTCATGACGCAGCATGGCACTCGGCGCTCGCTTGATGCCTTTGACGGACAAACGCTCACGAAGATTCTATGGATGATCGGCGCGCAGCAAGACCCCAAACCATTCAGATCACTGGTCGCAGTCTTCGCGATGACATTCGACAATCTCCGCCAGAGGCGGAGCACAGAGCAATCATTCGATGATCAGTCATGCCGTTGAGACCATTAGCCAGATGCCAGTCCGAAAAGAAGCCACATCGAGGCGATTTCGCACAACGCGTCTGCAGATTATGGCGTCGTAACTACAGCATCTATACGATGGTTGGTGGATGACGCCAGTCACCGGCGATTGCCACGGGCCGGGATCAATGGCAACGCCAGATTCACCAGACTCCATTGGCAGCACCTACAACGGCATTGACTGAAGGAAGCTGGAGTTTGACAGATTGACCAACAGATATTCCAGAGCTGAAGAGAAGATCACTCGCCCATTCTAATAGTCCTGACAGGCGGGCATGCCAAGAACGTGGACGCCCGGCGGTTTAATGGGATGTGTTTTGACGTCTTATGCGGTAGCTGCGTCTCGCCGGCTGAAGAATCATGAGCAGATCATTCTAATATCGGACGAGTCACGCCAGCCTTTCGCCGAAGATTGGGCGCCTACTTCATCATGGCAGAGTTCGGAGGCACCGCACCATAAAGTTTCGAAGCACATTAACGCAACTGACCTTAATGATGAGGCAACGCAGATGATGAGTTCCTGAGAGACAGGAATCACTCACACCCCGTAAGGTAAACAGGCTGGAGGCGTCACTGGAAGTCACGGTGATATCAATAGCAATAGCTCGAGGGCAGATGCTCAGACCCGAATGTGCTTTGGGCGCCATTACAGTGACAAACAACAAAGTCAGGTACGCTGGGAGTCGATAGCTGCCAATCGCCCCTGCCGATGAGAGTGATCGGTCCCCGGCGGCACACGAGATAGCGTCCAATGCGGACCAATAAATGTACGGGCGACGCAGGGCTTCGACTTCATCCGCTGACATGGCGGTAGTTTTTCGCAGAGGACGGTATGGTTCCACGACAACGAGACGATTCGGCGAGTTTTTGATCGCTTCGATTTGTCGTATCCGTAAACAAGATGGTAATTAGATCTTCGGCCGCCGCGATTCATCGTGGAGCGGATGAAGAGGACACATAGGACTTTGCTCGACGATGTTTCACGTGTCAAGAGGTTAAGACTGAGCAACTGCCACTGGGCCACAACATTATACCGAAAGTGGGAAGTGGGAACACAACATGGATTTTGTGACCCACTTTGCCACGGAATGCTAAGATAATGACGCTATGATTAAGTGATGGCAATTGACTCGCTAAGTCTTTGACATTTTCTAACCGTGGTGGATGACTTTCACATTGGAGAGATTCGCTTGGGCCAGATATTCGAGAGGATAGTCCCAATTACATGGAGTACCATCCATGAAAGTGTCTGATAAAACTGAGATGATTTGCAGACCTCTTTTGAATATCAAAAGGCAAGCACATACTCGACCATGAGTACAACTCTTCCACCCACGCATTTATCGGGTCGGCCCGGGAAGAGGGACTGATGGGTTATAAAGAGACACACGTTACTGTTACGGTCCTGACCCATATGTAGCTAGGGAAGAGCATTTGTTCTTAGTGAACTTTGCCTTACACTGAATAATATCAGGTGTAAGTATACAGATGGCACCGCACAGGCACAATGTGGAGGCCATGTATCACCGTTATGTCGACCGAGGCCGAGAGAAACAACACCACCCCATCTGACAGACACCTGGGGCGTGAGCTGACACTACACTTCATGGCTCAGCCGCGAAGAGCGGCGTGATGTAATGAATACCGACCCCGGATTTCGCGTCGAGATCACGCCTTCGGCGATGCCTAAGAGAGAGCCGGCACGTCCTGAAGCTGGTAGCTATCACGCAGGCTTATCGGACCTTCGAAGATACTGGCGGTAGGGCACCGCCGCATACCGAAGTTACTAACAACAAGATCAAAATCCATGAGGTATTTCACTGCCCAGTTGTTTAGGAAGGACACCCATCCAACCCCATGTGGTGGATCGGGGATGATTGAGGTTGATACCATTGGGACTTTCGAGGAGGACTAGCAGGTATTTTGATATGAATGATCAAGCTTATAATAAAGACCGTGAGGTATTAGTGAGGGTGCTATAGCAGCACTATGAGTGGAGAGTCAATGCGGAGCCATGACACTAGATGCAAATACCCATCCCTTCTTCTGTTTAGGCATAATGGTTATGACGTTAATATATTTGAATATTAATTTACGCATGATAGCGCACCGCCAGGCAAATAAGCCAACGAGATGTCTGTAATTTCGGACGAAATTCCTTTAAGGAGGAGGAACGTACTGACCAAGAAAATTTCACCTTGAAAGGTAAAACCCGCACTTTGGTTGAACCCAGCACTCGTAGGATCCGACGATGAAACGGATTTCACCCAATGAATCGCCTCAGCAAATCAGCTTAAGACGACTATAAAATTCCTGAGATACCAATTTGTGATCGTTTTTCGGTGCGACTGATGACTGACGCTGGAACTAACGTGACTGGCCAAAGTCACCTATAATACGACTCATGCGTGACACATGTTGCATGAGTATAGAGATTTAAAAGGACAATGAGATTGAAGACCTCAAATTTATACCATAACGGTTTTTATAAACATATTTTGTAAGGAATAAGTTAATGAAGATAACTGGTCCGGTCAAAATGAAAATATTAAAAACAAAGAGAATACATGTATACTGAAATTTGATTTAATAATAAAGAATATTTGAGGTTATTGTAAAAAATTATCATAAATCGATTCATAAATATTAAAGAAATGGATGCACTCAAGTGAAATAAAATGGATAAGATCATGAGATAAGACCAAATAAATATCTCATTTGATTCGTGGAAAATGAGAGCAAACACCATAGCAGGAGAAGAGAGAAGAAAAGGAAGAAGAGCATAATAAATAAGAATATCACAGTATGGATACATGTTCTGGTTAAGGAACCATATATTATATGAATTATAATAGGCTGATTTGAACATGAAAGATTTAGTTTAAAGGCTACACTAAAGCAGATACATATTAAAAAACCATTCCAAAAAGGCTTAATTGGGAACCCCAACTCATCATAGGGTCGAGCTATAAGAACTTAAGGCTCCCATACATGTTTGAGAAAGGTTTGGTTGGGTAATCGAACCAAGAAAATTTCCTATTTTGATCATATAACAAATTTTAATCTTTGAGAGCCGATTTTTGGCATGAAATAAAAAGAATCTGAAGGATCTTGGGTAACAGGGAATACACAAACGAACCTGGCGGTTAGGGCTTTGAATTTCTCTCAATTTCACTTCCAGTAATTGCCATGGTCTGCCTGATGTCACCTCACGAATTCGCCCATCGCCAATTTCTACTGGGGTCACGAGCCGGACTTTGGTTTACCTTTAGTACAAATGAAAGTGAATTTTTGATGAGTCCTTATGGTAAATTTTATCCAATATCAATGAACTTGATGTTAGGGATTTTGAATTTCTTAATTCAGACTGCACTGCTGGCGGTCCTTACCTGGTACATCCCCAGAGGTCAGCAGAATCTTTCATCCCCGTAGAGGTCAGACTATCTCGCTGAGGTCAGCGCATTCTCATCCTGCCGAGGTCAGACTCATCCTGCAGGCCGGCCAGCATTCATCCCCCGTAGAGGTCAGCGGTAATTCCTCATATCTGGGAGGTCGCCAGAATCTCACCGCAGGTCGCACTTCATCCCGAGGCCGGCCACCTCATCCGCCAGAGGTCGCCAGAGGTCGCAGACTCTCATATCAGAGGTCGTGGCAGACCTCATCCCAGAGAGGGTCACAAACTTCATCCCCGTTGAGGCCCACAGACTAACTCGTAGTCAACGCACTCATCTCTGGCAGAGGTCGCGAGACCTCATATCAGAGTCGCCAGACTCCTCATCTCAGAGGCTTCGGCAGACTCATCCCGTTGAGGTCGCCATTTCATCCCGGTTGAGGCCGGCCACA
Organism: Tetrastigma voinierianum; assembly: GCA_016808115.1. Lineage (NCBI taxonomy): Eukaryota > Viridiplantae > Streptophyta > Magnoliopsida > Vitales > Vitaceae > Tetrastigma > Tetrastigma voinierianum. The sequence continues at coordinate 164,681 of JAEQBH010003268.1, forward strand.
CCTCATCCCGGTTGAGGTCGCCGGCTAGGTGTGACTCACGTATGACCTCCAACTTCGGAAGGTCAGCACCTTCAGACGAACACTTAAACGTATGACCTCCAACTTCTACGTCATAACTCCTTCGCATCTAACTCCATTTTCTCGAAGTGTTCTTGACTCTATGAGCCCATTGAGTCAAGAATCATCATATTTGAGGAAAGATAGAAGGTAGATAGAAGGTGTCAGACTGAGTTTACCGTTCGAAGCCCTAGTCGGGTCAGTCGCGCTTCTACCAGGTGATCACATGACTCTAACTCGGTCATAACCCCTCTTCGTCTGAACCCTGCTTTATGTTCTGGACTCTATGAAAAGCCCATTGAGTCAAGAATCCATTAATATGCCTAAGGAAGATAGAAGGTGTCAGACCGAGGTGTTAGACCGAGTTTACCGAGGTCAGGTCAGCTTAGTCAATTCAGGTCAGCTCGACTAGGTGTGACTACGTATGACCTCCAACTTCGGAAGGTCATAACTCCTTCGTCCGAACTCCGTTTGGGGTGTTCTTGAACTCTATGGAAAGCCCATTGAGTCAAGAATTCATCCATAGACAGCTTGATAAAACGAACTCCATATTAGTTTTGGAAATCTGGCTGAAAATAGTAGTATCTACAAAAATCCATAGTTATTCATATTATGAACGCCGTATTATGAATTTCATAAATGTACTTATAAGCATACATGGTAAGCATAGTTATTTATGCATATAATGAGATATGAAAAATGCAAAGATATGAATAAATGATTGTATATATATGAAGATATGATTTCGAATGACAATAATGATCTGGGAATATGAGATATATACGTAACATAAAATTATACACATTGCTCACTTTAGAACTGCAGGATAGATGTGCATGCCTATTAGAAAAACAAGTCTACAAAGATGTTCAAATCGAGGCCCCGTTTGGGTCAATGAGATATCCCGTTTGGATCACGCGCCCCGAAGGGTCATCACAGCCACTCAAAGCTCCTTATAGATGTCATTAAGGTCTCGTATAATGATATCACGCCTTCGGGCTCTTATGTAATTCACCTGTCACATACAAGGAGTACAACTTCTGGCCCTTATAGTTTCCTCGTATCCACTTCTAAGGTTTATACATGAAAACATAAAAGAAATGACATGTATATGCAAATGAAGCTAGAGAATATATGACATGATACGAGAAGGCTAACACTCGCTATGCGATGATAGTATACAAGCATAAGAACAAGAAGTAAAGTACAAGATGGCATGAAAAAGTATATGGAAGATGATAAAAATGAAACCTGTTATGAAAAAGTATATATATATGAGAAATGATAAGAATCAGAAATGTTATATGTGTTATATGCATTTGTATAGAAGCCGTGGTGACCCTTAGCAGAGGTCATCCATGTGTATTAATCTCACTCAAGCGCAAAGCTTAGCACCTGTAAAAGTTCAATCCGTAGTACAAGTATAAACCAGAGAACCGCATTAATCCACATCACAGTCAAAGGCCACGCATCAATAGTGTTCACTGGAAGACTAGGTCTATTTTGTATATGAAATTTTTGTAAACAATGTAAATATTTTAAATGTTGGAATATTTCCATATATGGAGCTTTTTTTGTATATATATTTTGTAATCCATTGCTATTAATATAATACAAGTTAAATGTTTAACATTATATGAATGAACTATCTTAAAGTTTAGATGTGAAAAATTAAAGACCCCTTTTACTTTTGACACCCTATAGCCGAGTGGGGGCGTCACGCTTAGTGGTATTGTGAGTCTCTGGCGTGTTTGGAAAAGCCTAGGGTTTAGGCGCCCGGGAATAGAGTATGATAGAAAGCCCGTGTTTAGTAAATGTGTCGCTCGATGGACGCCCTGTTTTGTATAGATGGATCGTCCCGAAGAAGCTGCTGAGAGTGTTAACCCAAGGGAACAAGGGTTATCAGCTTCTGAGCCTTCGGAAAGTAATGTACCTAATGAGCCCACAAAAGCCTTGCTGAGAATATCGCAAGACATGGCTCGGGTTTTGGATAGATTGACTTCTCCTAAAGCTCCAATAGACACAAGAAGAATATTGATGGAGTGAGAATTCCCATGGTCAGAGCATGGAAGAGTCGAGAAAGCTCTAATTTGGTTAGAAAAGCAGAAAGGGTATTAAGATGTTACGTCCCTCCCGATCGTAGAGTATCAGTGCACCTCACTATTACGAGCGAGGTATATGATTTGTGAAACTAGCTTTGGTAGAAGTCCATGATCAAATCCCATGACTTGGGAGTTCTTTGTCCAAGAGTTCAGGGCAAAGTATGTTACCGAGATGTATAGGGATTCCAAGTGGAAATAGTTCTTGAATTTGAAGCAAAGGAGCTTATCGGTGGTTGAATATGAAAAAGAATTTAGCCATCTTAGTAAATATGCACCGGAATTGGTCCTCAAGAGGCATTTCTTGTAGGTAATTTGAGGATGGATCGTGATGATTCCATCAAGTAGATATTTGGCACCTATGACTCCCTCCAAGTGATTTCTATCTATCACTTCAAGTCGCACGAAAGTGGTAGAGACTAGAAACGGTTGTTGTTAAAGATTTCAAAGAAGTTTTCTAAAGGAGTCAAAGCATCCTCCTCGAAAAAGAGCTAGAGAATCTCCAAACAATCGTAATATAGTTCAATGAGGTAGAAGGCAAAGGTCCAATTTAGCACGGAAGGGCCGTGCAGAGGTGCTTCGCTTAGACGTGAGAAATTCAATGCCCTCATTTCCATGGGGAAGGCATTCGAGTTTAAGGTAGATAGTGACAAAGAGGGTGAGCCTTGCAGAAGCTTTGAGACACAATAACACGTTGTCCCCCGAGAGTCGGCGGACAAGAGAAATCAAAGTGGCGTAGGAAGATCTCAAGGCACCACTTTCACCGTAATCGTGGTAGGGGGTCGTGAGCTGGCCCATCTCAAGATGTGAGACCCAGGAGGCATAGTTTTCGAGACAATGGATCGCCCTATGCCTACAAAGACCAAAGACGAGCATATATGAAGGCTCCATGAGATCAGAATGCTCCCGAGGTTATAGCTGGCATATTTTCTTTATATGATACCGAGATTATGCACTTGATCACCCCGGATCTACTATTCATATGTGTAATGGAGCATATTTGACAAAGTACCAAAGAATGGAGAAATTAGCATATGACATGCATGTAACTAGTTCGTCAAAGTACTGCTAGTGTGAATAAGATATATAGAATTGCCCCATTGTTATACAAACAAGAGAGTTTTCTTGTTGATTTGATAACCTTTACCATTCCGCAAATTTTGATCGGATTCTAGGCATGGATCAGTTATCTGCCAATCGAGTCATCGCTGATCAGGACAAAAAAGACGGCAGTGTACAGATGCTCTCGACCAGATCGAGGTAATAGTGGTTCAAGGTATTGGATCAAGTGTAATGTCCAATGTGATTCCACTATGCAAGCCAGGAAATTTATGAGAAAGGATATGAGACATTCTTTGTCGTGATACTGAATTCCAAGAGAGGTCAAGTCGATGAGAAAGGATCTCAAAAGAGTAGGAATTTCAAGATGTATTCCCCGAAGAGTTACCAGTATTCCACTTGGAGAGAGAGTGTGTGGACTTAGCTATGTACCGTACCAGAACAGTCCCGCATGTCTAGGCAATCAGATAGATGGCTCCAACTATCGAAAAGTAAATCAAAGATCAATCATAAGAACTTCGGATAAAGGATTTATCCGACCCAGTTGTGTCCCCTCGTGCACTGCTGACGTAGGAAAAGAAAGATGGCACTTCATTTGATGCATCAATTAATGGCAGATCAATACAAGATGAAAACAAGTACCCATTGCCGAATCAAGATCTTTGACCGGCCATGAGCGTCTTTTCAAGATACCGCGATCGTGGTAATATCGCTGAGCGGGAAGTAGATGTGCCAAGACTGCATTTAGAACTCGATATGGCCATTATGAGTTTTTGGTCATGCCATTTGCTGACTAATGTACCTACAAAGATCTGGCGGATTTGATTAATGTATTTTCCGACCCGCGTGAATCAATTTGTCGCGGGCTTTTATCGATGATGATCCCGGGGTATTCTAAGGATGCACAGAATATGAACAAGACTGAGAATAAATCTTTCAAGGCGTAAGAGAAAGAAGTTATATGCCAAGCCTGCAAATGTGATTTTTTGGGGCCAAAGGAAGTTTCATTCCTAGGCCATATTTGCGGTCTGGCTGAGGCATAAGAGTTAACCCTACAAAGATTGAGGCCGTTGTGAATTGGAAACCACCTTGAAATGTAACCGAGGTGAGAAGTTTCTTGGGCCTAGCAGGTTATTATAGAAGATTTGTGAGAGGTTTTTCTGTCATAGCTTCTCCGCTCACCAAGTTACTCAGGAAAGGAATAAAGCCTGAAAAAGACGCACAAAATGTCATAATAGTTTTGAACAATGAAAGGAATGCCGGGTCAAGCACTGGGTATCGACGCAACTTTACTTTAGGAAAGAGTATACCTTGTATAGCATGCTTCGTGCATTGGTTTTGGATGCGGTTAATGCAAGATGGGGAAAGTAGTGGCTTGCGCGCCCAGACAAATAGCCACATGAACAAAATTTAACCCACCTCATGACCTGGAGTTAGTCACGGTAGTGTTTGGTTTTAAAAATATGGCGACACTACTTATACTGGGAAAAGTGTAGAATTTATTGACCACCATAAGAGTCTCAAGTACTTCCTAACGCAGCAGAAGAGTTAAATTCTAGAGACAACGGAGGCGGTTAGAGTTATTTTATGATTATGATCAGACTATGTATCACCACCCCTAAAGGCTAATATAGTAGCCGATGCTTAAGCTCCAAAGACAAGGGTAAAGCAATGTAAATACTATAGTACGCTGATTGATAATAGCAAGATGATGGAGTTATGTTAGTCAACTAGAAGCAATAAACCCGTTTTTTAAAGCAAATGATTATAGATGTTATAAAATGATGAAGAGCTACGTAAAAGCTACTGCATGGTTAGAGATGGTGACAAGACCGAAGTTTTAGAGAAAGTACAGTCGGAAGTTTGTATTTCAAGAATAGATTATGTGTGTAACGCCCAAAATAATTTCAGAATTTTTATATTAAAATTTATTATATATTCGAGTATATTAATAACTTGATATTATTTTTCTCTCGAAATTAAGGATGAATATCGATTAATTGATTATTGAACTTAAAAAACCCAAGTGAAAAGGGAAAATATGGAAATTGTAAAATGGGACCTAAGGGTCAATTGTGGCAAGGCTTATATGTTTAAGGAAATTAGAGAAATAAATGAGTATGGGAAAATAATGGTGAGACTTAAATGGGGTTAATAATAGAGAAATGGAGGACCTAAATATAAAAGAAATAAAGAAAAAAATCATGAAAGGACATGTGGCATGTAGGAAAAGTGGCGGGAAGCCTCCCTTTAAAAACGATTTAGAGTGATCCAAAAAAAAAAGGAAAATAGAGAAAAGTGGAGATATTTGCAGTGAGAAGCCTCTACTTCTCTAGATTTCAACGACGGACCATAGGTCCCGTGCTTAAGCAAGAGGGGAGAGTCCTTCTCGTGACAAAGAAATTGTAAATAGAGACCGAATCGAGTTTCGACAAACCCCAAGAGGTAGGCCTTCCCCTACTTTGTCATTTTCACTCCTAAGTCGCTACATTGTAGCGCACAGCCGAGACCCAGAGCCGATTTTTGGGTAAGAAATAAAGAGAGAATCTGGTAGTGAGTCCTGGTGTTGTAGCCACATCAATGAATCGATGTTAGGCTTTTGAATTTCTGATTTGGACCCCAGACCGTTAAGTGGTCATTTTACCTAGAAGTCGCGTCTCAGCCAGATCCGGTCGGGTCATTTCGCCACAGTCATTTCGCCACCGTCAACCAGCCGGACCTTAGAATGGTTTTTGGGTCATAACAAAGGGAATTTCAGTGTCCTTCCTGAATCAAATCCACATCAATGAACTTGATGTTAGCTTGAATTTATTAATTCGACTTCATCGTTATGGTCTTTAATTTGAATGTCAAATGGGTGAGAGGCTACCATAGTAGTCATCCAAAGCAGGTCAGCAGAATTACGTACAGTCGTCGCCAGACCTCACGCAAATAGGTCGGGCCAGACACTACGCGAATATCGCGCACTACGCAAGAGGTCAGCACTGGCGTACGAGGTCGAGAGTCGCAACTGCCGCGAGGTTCAATCGTCTGAGAGTCGCTCAACCATCGTAAAATGCCCGTCGCAGATTTGACTGTTAATAACTCGAACCCCAACATGACTCTCGTTCGAACGTCGGCGCCTGGACTCTATACATTCATATGCTTGAGGAGGATTAGAATATGTGTCAGGCCGAGGTGTCAGACCGGGATTTACCGAGGTCGGGTCATTTCGATTGGTGCTTCGGTGGGTGTGACTACGTATGACCTCCGACTTCGAGGAAGAGTCGTAAGCTTCTTCGTCGAACTTCGTTTCGAATTTCTTGTACTCTATGGAAAGCCCATTGAGTCAAGAATACATTCACATGCTTGAGGAGGATATTAGATGTCAGGCCAGGGTGTTAGGCGCTGAGCTCGTCGAGGTCGAATGGCTGATCAGTTAAGAGATTTGACTATGTATGACCTCCAACTTCGGAAGGTCATAACTCCTTCGTCCGAACTCCGATTCGGGTGTTCTTGGACTCTATGGAAAGCCCATTGAGTCAAGAATACATTCATATTCCTTAGGAGGACATTAGATGTCAGAATGAGGTGTTATATCGAGCTCGTCCAGGTCAAGTCAGCTCGTCCAGTTCAGGATTTGACTGCGTATGACCTCCAACTTTGGAAGGTCATAACTCCTTCGTCCGAACTCCGATTCGGGTGTTCTTGAACTCTATGGAAAGCCCATTGAGTCAAGAATCCATCTATATATAGCTTATTGAAATTTGAATTCATATTAATCTCCAAAAATCAATCCTAACCAAAACTACTAGTAAGCACGAATAATATTATTCTTTAATGGTTTTGGTCAGGACCGACGAGGAGGAAAGCCAACCGAGATTGAGATTCCAAGGATTGGAATCAAAGTGCAAAGATTGGTTTGTTCTACTAACTCCTATTCCTGCTTCAAGTTTTTGCATGTTTGTTCTAAAAGCATATTTAATTCATTTAATTGATTTGAGAAAAGTGGATCGCGGAAATGCTTGCATATAAAAATTGCATGATTATTGAAAATAAACTATTTATACAAGCCGCATATATTGTACTATATTTCGCTATAAAGGATTCAACGCCTTAATAGAATGTTAACCGCTTAGTTCAGATAAAAGATGGACGCAGATACCAATGTGTCGCTAAAGATCGCGAACTATCAGATTGATGTGTCACTCCGATCGCCGTACCTTCGCCAGACCGTGATCTGAAGTGTTCACTATTTGATCGTTTATAACCGCCGCCAGCCCAGCCGGACCGTGACCGCGGTTATAAACCATGTGATAACGCCCGCAGCCCACGGACCGCGCCGGGTGACTCGATATCCTCGTGAGCATCAAAACATAGGCTAAATTCAAGTAAGGGCATAATCGAATTGATCGACATAATCGGAATTGATCGCATAATTGGAATTGATTGACGTGAATCAATTGATCGCACAATCAATTCGATTTTCGTAACTCAATTGAATTGCGTAATCGAATCGAATTTGTGAGCATAATTGAATTGATTTGAGATTGTGAAATATTGAATATGAAAGTGTATTTTGGGATGATCAATGAACCATAACCGATTGTGGTTATAAAAACAAGTATATGTATCAGATTTTATCGATCATCCATAAAGATTTGAAAGTTTTGAATTGTTAAATTGCATGATCGATTTAAACCAAATCGAGGAATGGATTTGTATAGAACCACTAAGCATGAAAATGCTTAACGTATTGTTTTACCAATGCGCATGTACCGAGTGATAGATAGTGATCGAAAGCGACCTGGGCATCGAGGGGCGCGAGTCATAGCAAGAAGGAAATTTCTTGAGTATGCCCGACATGTGCATTCATTCCATGTTTTGGATATTGATATTTTGTAAAAACAATTTGAACTCGAACATCTATTTTTGTAAATCATTTTGAAAAGGCTTGAATGCCTTCATTGTAAAATGTATTTTGTTAAAGCAAATCATTTGTTAAATGTTTGGGCGGGCTTGCCCAATTTTGTAACGCCTTCCGCAAAGATATGATTTCGAAAGTGATCGAAAGTGATTTTAGTGGCATCCTCCTGACTTGGTTCTGATCAGCCCAAACGGGTCGGGGTCGGAAAGGTCCCACAACTTTATTTGCATCGTGAGTCAGGTTTAGGCGGTTTTACAAAACGATTTTGAAATTGTTTGTAAATGATTTTGAAATTGTGTATAACATGCATTTCATTTACATATAAAGTTGATGACATGACTCGACGGATCTCGCTGGTCTTAATAGGATAAGCATGGACTGCCTGCCTTCCCTTAGGGTCGAGGATGACCAGGGGACTCGCCCAAACAGTCCTACTAGCGTGGAAGGTGGGCAAGCATCCCATGCCCCACCAATGAATGAACTGAATCGCAGGAGGTACTATGGGTATCCTCCAACAGCCTAGTACAAGCATTACAAAGAGCCGTGCAACCAACGCAGAATTGCCCCAAAGCGACGCCCAGCTGAGAGAATGGCAAGTACCGACTCCAGATTTTATGGGAAAGAAAGAGGATGAGCCTCTATGGCGTAAAAATTGGCTCAGAACCGAGCGAATGCTTCAGGCAAATGCATTGCAATAACTCGAAGAGAAGTTGGAATGTGACCTCACACTACAGGATGAGGCTTATCGTTGGTGGGTTTCCAGTGACCAGACCGCACTCATCAAAGAGAGTTATATGGGAGTTCTTCTTCTTGATGAGTTCAAGAAGCACTATAGCTGGTCGGATTTATCTCGAACAAATAATATGAGACGGAGTTTCATAACTAAGCAAAGACAGATGAGTGTGACCGAATATCAAAGAGAATTCACACGGTTGAGCAAGTATGCTCCCGAGATACTTGTGAGTGAGGAAGAAAAGTGTCATAGGTTTGAAGACGGCCTTAATGACCATATTCGAGCCCATGTCACAGCATTTTGCCATGAGGATTTCTCCAAAATTGTGACATGTGCACTGAATGTGGAAAGAGTAAAGAAAGAGGAAAGAGAGAGAAAAGATAAAAGATGGGGGAAAGAAAATCCCGCATCTGGGGCCAGAACAACAGCAAAGGAAGAAATTCAGGGACCACAGGGTTCCAACTAGCCTACAACTCAAAGCACGGTAGGATGTCTACTCTACCAAAGACAAATACTGCAAGTGCACCAGAGGTGTTTCTAGGAGGACAAATCGTCCTCTTTACCCCCTATCAGGAGAAATCAGAGGGAGTAATGTCGAGACTTACAGGTGCTTGCTTGATTTGTGGATCCAAAGAGCATAGAGCAAGAGATTGTTCTAGAGCTCGTTCATTTACAGCACCCCAGACTGGGGGTATAGCTTTAGTGGTACAAAAGGGCAACAAGAGTGTTGCATCACCAAGTGTTCCGAGACAAGGGACACAAACTTTGGGTAGGCAAGATGGTCGTGCTCCAGCTAGAGCATATGCAATGAAAGCAGTGGAAGATACTGACACTCCAGATGTGATAGACGGTAATTTCCAAATCTTTGATACTACTGTACATGCATTGATTGACCCCGATTCAACCCACTCATATATATGCACCGACATACCCAACTTGGGTAAATTACCGAGGAGTGAAACCGAGTATGACATCTTGGTGACGAACCCGCTTGGCCATAGTGTTATTGTGAACAGAGTGTATAGAGATTGTCCTATCAAAATACGAGTATGAATTCGGGAGATTTGATCGGAAGTATCTTCAGTGGAATTTGATGTGATATCGGGATGGACTGTTGTCCCGACATCAAGCACAATGATTTAATGAAAAGAGTAACCTTTTAAGAACACCGAATGAAGATGAAGTAACTTTCATCGTGAGGTCAAATCACCTATCAGTCGTGATGTCCGCGTACCACGCTGTAACAATGGGCGCTGGAAAGAATGGAAGCCTACTGGCTTATGTGATTGATACACGTAAAGGCAAGCTTAGTGTATCCGATATCCCTATCGGGTAAATGACTCTTCCTGATGTGTTTCCGAAGAGTTACCAGGATTGCCCCACATAGGGAGGTCAGTTTGCTATTGACGCTGCACTGGCGTGCCACACCGGCATCCACACTAATCGCATTTAATGGCTCCACTAGAGCTAAAGGAATTGAAATTGCAATTGCAAGAACTGTTAGAAAAAGGGTTTATTCGACCAAATGTATCACCATGGGGAGCTCCCATGCTTTTTGTTAAAAAGAAAGATGGTACACTTCGGCTATATATTGATTATGCATAACCGAACGTTAACAAAGAAAGAATAAGTATCCGTTACCTAGAATCGGCGATTCGCTTGACCACCGAAGGTGCAAGTATCTTTTCAAGATCGACTTGCGACTGGGTATCATCAGCTGAGAATTAAAGATGTCGATGTGCATAAGACGGCGCTTAGGACGCGAGCATGGACATTATGAGTTCCTTTGTAATGCCGTTTGATCGACAAATGCTCCAATGGGCTTTCTCATGGACCTAATGAATCGTTTTCCGACCGTATGTGGATCGGGCTTGTCGTATGTTCATGTATCTACATTCTTATTCAAAGATCAGAAAGTCATTAACACACCTTAGAGTAGTGTTAGAGACTTCGAGAAAAGAGCGCTTATACGCGGGAACCGAAAGCAAGTGTGAGTTTTGAAGAATGAAGTGTCCTTTCTTGGGCACATAGTATCGAAAGAAGGAACCCAGTAGATCCAAAGAAAATAGAAGTGGTCATGGAATGGAAACCACCAACAAACACAGAGCAGCGTGAAGTTTCCGGACTAGCGGTGATACGTAAGATTCGTTAAGGGTTTTTCTATGACCGGCAAATTTCTGATGACGAGATTGCTCCGTAAAAATGTGTAAAGTATGAATGAAGTGAAAAAATATCAAAGAAGTTTTGATAAGTTGAAAGCATTCTAACCGAGGCTCTGCCCCATTCAACCGACCGCTGTGAGAGAATATGTGATTTTTTAGTAATGCATCGCTAAATGGATTCGATGTGTCCTAATGCAAGAGGTAAAGTGATAGCCTATGCTTCAAGACGCTTGAAGCCGCATGAAAAGAACTACCCCACGATGATTTTGAATTACCACTGTATTTGGCGCTGAAAATTTGGAGAGACATTTATTTGTATGGAGAGAAGTGTTTCATCTACACCGATCATAAAATTCTACAAGTATTTACCCTCACAACGAGAGCTTAACTCGAGACAAACGGAGATGGATGGAACCGATAAAAGATTATGACTGAAAAGGATTGATTATCACCCTGAAAGGGCCAATGTAAAGGGCTCACGCTTTGAGTAGAAAGTCAATACAAACGCTCGAGCGTTGAATTATTTGTCATTATATGGCTCCATGGTAACGTAGTGGCGTGAGTTGGATAGCAAGACCGAAAGAGCTGAATCGAGTGCTAGAGGCACAAAAAAAGATGAGAAAATCACGCCACGATAAATCAAATCGAAATGGTAAAGAAACCTGAGTTCACAAAGTGAACGAAAAATGGAGTTTTGTGGTTATAAGGATCTGCGTTTGTGTACCCGGACAATGATTTGAGAAATCCACCGGAAGAGGCATATGGATCTTTGCTATCCATCCCGTAGCACAAAGATGTATCGATTTAAAATGTCATTCGTGGTCCGGATGAAAAGAGACGTGGTCTAATTTGTAACCAAGTGTTTGGTGTGTCAAAGAGTAAAGACAGCATCAAGTTCTTCGGATTATTGCAGCCTATTAGAATACCCTGAGGGAAATGGGACCGAATCACCATGGATTTTGTGGTTGCTACTACTGACAGTGGAGAAGGCACGATACTGGGTCGTAGGACCGATTGACTAAGTTAGCTCACTTCCTACGTTGAGAACTCACCATTCACTGGACAAGCTAGCGTGAAATGTATATCAAGGAAATAGTTCGGTTACATGGGATTCCCGTATCCATTATTTCCCTGCATCGAGATCCGAGGTTTACTGAGATTTTCGGGGAAAATTGCAAGAGGCCTCGGGCACTCGGGATCGAATTTCGCATTTAGTTCCACCCACAAACGGATGGACAATCTGAGAGAGTGATCCAGACTCTGGAAGATATGTTAAGGAGTCAGGTGATCGATCTGAGGGTAGTTGGGATCGACACATTGCTTTAGTTGAATTTCAGGTACAACAACGCTTTCCAATCAAGTATTTGAACGATGCCTTTTATATGGAGAAAATGTAACACCGCTTGTGTTGGACGGAATTGAGTGAAAAGAAAGTGATTGGCCCTGACTTGATACAAGAGACTGAAGAAAAAGTGAAAATGATTAGGGAGAGATTGAAGGTGGCCACCGATAGACAGAAATCATATGACGACATGAAAAGAAAAGATATGAGATATGAGATTCACAAAAGTGTTTTCAAAGTACGCCGTGGAAGAAGGTGTGATGAGATTTTGGGAAAATGGCAAGTTGAGCCCTAGGTTTATCGCCCCTATGAAGTGATTGAAAAGTGGGTCCAAAGGGCATATAGATATTAGCATTACCTCCTGACTTGGAAAAGATCCATAATGTATTTCATGTCCATGCTAATGAGGTACCGATCGACCACACATGTAGTCTCTTCGAGACACCGAAATGAGGCCATATTTGACATATGAAGAAGTCGCAGAGATTTTTGGCTCGTGGAAGGGAAAGAATTACTTAACAAGAAGATTCCGCTTAGTCAAAGTGTCGTGGAGAAACCATAAGACTAAGAAGCTACTGGGAAAGTGAGGAGATGATGCGGCACTGGGTATCCGCAAATCGTTGACTAAGGTAATTTCAGAGGACGAAATTTTTTAAGTGGGGGGAGAGTTTAACGCCAAAATACCCTGTAATTTTTATAATAAAATTTATTATATATTCCGGGTATAATTGGGCCAACTTGGATATTTTTCTGGGAATTGTTAGATGAATATTGATTAATTGATTATTGAATCCAGAAATAAACCCAAGTGAAAAAGGGAAAATATGGAAATTGTAAAATGGGGACCTAAGGGTCAATTGTAAGTAAGTTTATATGTTTAAGTGAAATTAGAGGAAGAATGAGTGTGGTGGGAAAATAATAGGAGACTTAAATGAAGAATAATAGAGAAATGGAGGGATCTAAATATAAAAAGAAATAAAGAAAAAAAATCAAGGAAAGGACATGTGGCATGTAGGAAAGTGGGACGAAGTTTCCTCCTTTTTAAAAAAACGATTTAGAGTGATCCATAAGAAAAGGAAAACAGAGAAAGTGGGAGATATTTAGAGTGACAAGCTCTCACTTCTCTCTCAGATTTCAACGCATCGGACCACATAGGTCCCAAAGGCAAAGAGGGAGAGTCCTTCTCGTGACAAGAGCTGCAACAGAGACCGGAATCGGAGTTTCGACAAACCCCAAGAGGTAGGCCTTCCCCTACTTTGGTCATTTTCTACCCCAGCCGCCACATTGTGGTGAAGGCGCATTAGCCGGACCTTAGAGCTGATTTTTTTGGGTAAGAAATAAAGAGAATCTAGTAGTGAGTCCTTCTGGTAAGTTGTAGCCACATCAATGAGCTTGATGTTAGGCTAATTTTCTCGATTTGGACCTCTTTTAGACCAAGTTATGGTCATTTGCATCGAGGTCGCCTCTCAGCCTAGATCCGTCGGGTCATTTCGGCGCCTCGTCAACTACCGACCTTAGAACAGGCTTCGGGTCAGAAATAGCCGACTTAAGTATGTCCTTCTGAAATTGTACCCACATCAATGAACTTGATGTTAGGCTTTTTGAATTTCTCAATTCAGACTTCAGACCAAGTTATGGTCTTTACTGAACGGTCAAACGGGTGAGAGGTCACCATGAGGTCGCCCAAATAGGGTCACAGAGGTCAAGAAACTCATGCGCCAGAGGCTCAGACCTCATGCAACGTAGGTCGCCAGACTTACGCAACAGGTCACCGCACTGGCCCCGTGAGCCTGGGCCACCCGCCTCTCGTGTCACTGGCCGATTTGACTACGTATGACCTCCAACCAAGCGATCAAAATATCAAGAACACTGATATATTTCCATTGATTTACTGGAATATCTGGAATATTCCAGAAATATCGCTGATATTTTTACAAAATATCGGTTATTAAATTTTTTTCATATTTTAATTATATAGATTATGAGAAATGATTCATATCTTACCTCTGCAGATTAAAATCAAATGGATTAGTAATTATTAAATTAAATATGTTATATTTAATATATTATTCGTGATATTACATGTTAGCATATATTATTTATTTCCATTATATTATTATAAATATTATTATGTGTATAATGAGGAGATTCAAAATATTATATATATTATAATTTTAATTTTTTAAATGATATTATATTTTATTTCTTTTCCTTTTTCAAATTAATATTTGATTTAAAATATTATAAGTTATAATGTAAAAATAAAAATAAAATAAAATATTATAAAGGGATTATGAACAAATAAATAATAAGATAATATAAAAGTTTCGCACTATATATAATAAGTGCAATCAATGGCTGGAGAAGCTGGAGAGGGTGCCACCTGTGTATTTTGATGCGCTCAAAACCCTTCAAAAGTAATTTTTTCATATTTTTTGAATCAAGAAAATTCCTCGGTAGTAACATCTTCTTGGTGAGAGATGGTTTAGAGCCGAAATGCATGTATATAAATGTGAGAAAGAGTAGAGACAGTGGGACCCACTGGGTGGTCGGGCAAATCGGTCAACTGGGTCGGGTCAACACCAAACACGAATTATTTTTCCCAAAATACACTTTTTTTTTAATTCAGAAATTGCTTCATTTCATTTTTTAATTTCTTTTCCCTTAGTGACCTAAAATATAATTTACCCCAAATTTCGGGAAAAATTGGATTTTTTTAGGGAAAATATCGGATTTTTCCGATTTTTCGTCCCGATTTTTTACCGATTTTTTTTCTTCCGATTTTTGTCAAATTATTTTATGCCGCTCTAAACCGATTACGATAACCGACCTTAAAACTGATTTGTTCATTGCCTCCAACTTAAGGTCATAACTTCTTCTGCCCGAACTCGCTTTCGGGTGTTCTTGAACCTATGAAAGCCCATTGAGTCAAGAATACATTCATATGCTTGAGGAGGATAGAATATGTCGACCGAGGTGCGTCGACCGAGTTTACCGAGGTCAGTCAGCGCTCGCTACCGCCACGCAGGATCACGTATGACCTCCAACTTCGGAAGGTCATAACTTCTTCGGTCCGAACCTGCTTCGGGTGTTCTATACTCTATGGAAAGCCCATTGAGTCAAGAATGGTATCAGATGCCTGAGGAGGACATTAGATGTCAGGACTGAGGTGTGTTAGGACCGAGCTCGTCCAGGTCAGGCCAGCTCGGTCCAGCTCAGGATTTACCGTATGACCTCCAACTTCTAAGGTCATAACTCCTTCGTCCGAACTCCGATTCGGGTGTTCTTGGACTCTATGGAAAGCCCATTGAGTCAAGAATACATTCATATGCCTGATGAGGACATTAGATGTCAGACCGAGGTGTTAGACAGAGCTCGTCCAGTTTAGGATTTGACTGCGTATGACCTCCAACTTTGGAAGGTCATAACTCCTTCGTCCGAACTCCGATTCAGGTGTTTTTAGACTCTATGGAAAGCCCATTGAGTCAAGAATCCATCTATATATAGCTTATTGAAATTGGAATTCATATTAATCTCCAAAAATCAATCCTAACCAAAACTACTAGTACGCACGGTCAATATTATTCTTTAATGGTTTTAATGCACCTGACGAGGAGGAAAAGCCAACCGAGATTGGAGATTCCAAGTGATTGGAACTAAAGTGCAAAGATTTTTGGGTTTGTTCTACTCGACTTCTATTCCTCGTTTTCAAGTTTTTGCATGTTTGTTCTAAAGCATATTTAATTCATTTAATTGATTTGAGAAAGTGATTGTGAAATGTTTATATAAAATTGCATGATTATTGAAAATAAACTGGTTATACAAGCGTATTATTGTACTATATTTTGCTATAAAGGATTTGAACGCCTTAATAGAATGTTAACCGTTTAGTTCAGATATGATAGATCAAGTATACCAATAGGTCAATACAGCATCGCGAACTATCAGATCGACTGGCCACCCAATCGCCAGCCCCACGATCAGACGCAGAAGTGTTCACATTTGATTGTTTATAACCAATAATGCCCAATAGAGACCGGCATCGCGGTTATAAAACCATGTGATACCGGCCCGCAGCCTGCAATGGACCGTGTTTGACTCTATTATCCCGTATATCGAAGACATAGGTTAAATTGCTAAGGGCATAACAATCAATTGATCGGCGTAACTCGAATTGATTGGCATAACTGAATTGATCACGTAATCCCGAATTGATTAGCACAATCGAATTGATTTTCTCGAACCGAATTGAATGCAGAACCGAACTCGAATTTAGAGCATAATCGAATTTTGATTTTAGATTGTGAAATATTAAATATGAAAGTAGTATTGGGATGATCAATGAACCATAACGGATTGTATATAAAACAAGTATATGTATTGTATTTGCATTGATCATCCATAAAGATTTGAAAGTTTTGAATTGTTAAATTGCATGATTGGATTTAAACGGAAACTGAGGAATGGATTTGTATAGAACCACTAAGCATGAAAATGCTTAGCGTATTGTTTTACCACACGCAGTACCGAAAGGATATAGTTAGTCCGCCAAAATTCAACACGACACGACATTAACCGACACGACATTAACCGGCTGCAAACGGGTTTGGGTGAGACCTAAACGGGTTCGGGTGATAAACGAGTCAACCAGTTTAACACGTTTAATAAACGGGTCGTGTTCGGGTGAGACATGCTAACCCGTTTATAACCCGTTTACCCGTTTAAATAAAATTAATAAATTAATATGATTTGTAATATGATTTGTCGTGGAATTGATACTTTGGATTTGAATATTTAGATTGTAAAAGGGTGGCTCATCCCAAGAAACGGGGGAAGGGGGGTCTCCCTCTCCCCACGAAATGTTTCGTCGATAACCACCTTGGGTTTCACCCATTTTCAAGAGATCTGGGTTTGAATGTGGTGGGTTCATCTCGCAGGATTTGCAAGCGATCAAGGGGATTCCTTTGGGTCTACATAGCTGGGCCTAAAGCCACCTTTCCTCGCGGTTCCCGCTACCAAGGTGGCATGTTCGGTCCGGTGGGAACAACCCGTCGGATCAAATCATATTCTCCACCTAGCAACGAATGCGCCGACGACATTCGTGGATGCGTCCGTCCGCCCATCGCGGGAGCGAAGAGATCCCTTGTCTTCGGGCAAGCAGACTGACCCCGCATCTTGATATTAGGATTGGTGCTCCGCATCCAATTGTCAAGTGGGAAAAGGCATCAATGGAGGATCCCACGGCGAGAAAAGGCGCCGGCCTACCGGATCTACTTCGCGCGCGATCTGGCGGATCTCGATCACTGATCTCGACCACGGAAAGCTGCCGTTAACGCGATGTCGAGTCGGTAGATCTCAACTACCGATCTAACAACGCTCTACGTAGCGCCGCTGCCGCGAGCGCCGAGGTCGAGTCGGGTTCCGGGCTTAGCTACCGCTTCCGAACCCGGGTGCGCATAGCTCGACATGCCTGAGTCGTGCAATTAGCGCCGATGAGCCTGCAGGGTGCCCGATTGGGACCCATTGCGGGAAATCGATTCGGTGGGATCGGGACTTCGCGCATCGATCCAATCGGCGACCGATGATGGCTTCTAAGGCCGGATGTCCAGCTTGACTCGTGAATGGTGGGATTGTTAAAGAGCGCTTGATGGGTATGACGACTACCAATCGGGCTTGCTTTGGGACCTTATCTCCGATGTGAGAGGTTCCTGGTGTGTGTCATTTCGCGGTGAAATGCCGATGGGTTTGGGCTTTCCGCCGTGAAGGCTGCTAGGATAAAGGGGTTCAGGAAGGGTCTTGTCGCCGTTGTTTCCTCCGTTATGGTATTATTATCCACCGGTTTATCCACAATGGCCTACATTGGTGCGGGTATTCTCACAGGCCGCTCCATGGCTCCATGGCATACATTGACCGCAAATCAGCCACTTCGTCGGTGGAGTGATCTCGGCTGTCATTTCTTTGGCGCCGGTGATGTGTTATGCCTACGCAGGTGGTGAATCGCTATTGGGGCCGCTGGTTCGCTTGTATCGTTTCGATTGTTTGTCGGGCTGGGCTTCTTTTTTGGAAATAAATTTACTTATCCAAAAAAAAAAAATTTAGATTGTAATTTGTACTTTTATTATATAGTGGTGTGGTATGAATTTTGTTTCTAAATATTGGCATTTTTGTGTTAGTTTGTTAGTTTTATGAAGTTAACATTTTTAAATAAACAGGTAAATGGTTAAACGGGTGGTTTATCGTGTTAAATGGGTCAAACGGGTGGTAAACAGGTAAATGGGTCAAATGAGTGGTTTATCGTGTTAACCCGACCCAACCCAACCCAACCCGTTTAAAATTAGACGTGTTAAACGAGTCGTGTCATGTTATCCGTTTATTAAACTACCTGCGGTTCGTTTCGATTTACCCGCTTACAAACGCGGTCGCGGTACGGGTTTACATGTTTTTCAATTGGCCACTCGCTTAACCCGTGAACCGCTTAACCTAACTCAACACGCTTTGACACCCCTATAGATATGGATCAAAGCAAATCTAAGATCGAGGGGCCGAGTCATAAAGAAGGAAATTTATATGTTCGACATGTGCATTCATTCCATGTTTTCTTTTGGATATTGATATTTTGTAAAACAATTTGAACTCTGAACATCTATTTTTGTAAATCATTTTGAAAAGGCTTGAATGTCTTCATTGTAAATGTATTTTGTTAAAGTTAAATGTATTTTGTTAAATGTTTATGGGCTTGCCCAATTTTGTAATCGCTTCCGCAAAGATATGATTTCGAGTGATTGAGTGATTTTAGTGGCATCCCGGACTCGGTTCGGATCCGCCCAAACGGGTCGGGTCGGGAAAGGGGTCCCACAATGTGTGCCAGATGATAAAGAGCTAAAGCAAAAGTTGATATTTGAGGCTCATAATACGGTATTTACTGATAATTTCGAGGGAATAAGATGTACCGTAACTTCTGTCGCTTTTATTGGTGGAAAGGAATGAAAAGAGATGTGACTCCGTAGTACGTGTCTAAGTGTCACGTGTCACAAGTCAGCCGAACACCGCGCTAATAGGTTTGTTAAACTCTTCCAATTCCTCAATGGAAGTGGGATAACATTTCCACGGATTTGTGGTCGCGTTTTCCCCTTCACACAACAAAACACGACTGCTCGTGATTGCGGATAGCTCACAAAGCTCTACCCATTTTATACCAATCGTGATTTCATTATTCTGCTGGATCGACTAGAACAGCTTATACGTGGGATGAGATTGTGCGATTGCATGGTGTGCCGTTGTCTATTGTGTCAGATAGAGATCCGCGATTTACATCAAGGTTCTAGAAGGAATTACAGTCAACTTTGGGCACTAAGCTGAAGTTTAGTACAACATTCCATCCGCAAACGTACGGACAGAGAGACTCGCATTCAAGTGCTCTAAGATATGCTTCCAAGGTTGTGTCATGGAATTTTCTGAAGTTTGGATAGGTATATTCCATTGATGGAATTTGCCTATAACAATAGTTTTCGCTAAGCATCGGGTATGGCACCATTCAAGCTTTGTATGGCCGAAAATGCGTAACCCGTGTGTTGGACAGACTGAACGAGCATAAACCGATAGGTCCAGACATAGTAAAAGATACGTAAGAGAAAGTACGTTATTCGACAGAGGTTAAAGGCGCTAGTGATCAACAAAAGTCGTATACAAATCCTAAAGAGGAGAGATATTGGGAATATAACGTATGAGACAAGGTCTTTTTTAAAGGTATCACCATGGAGGAAAATTCTGGGCTTCGTCAAAAGCGGCAAGTTTGAAGTCCAAGGTTCATAGGCCATATGAGATTTAACGCTCGCCCCCGTGGCTTATCGACAAGACTCCCGTGAGTCGACCAAATTACACGATGTGTTTCATGTCGATGCTTTCAGAGATACCGCCTCGATGAGTCGCACATACTACCAAAGGCAAGAGATATAAGTACAAGAGGATTCGCCTTATGATGAGGAGCCAAAGACCATTCTACTGAGAGGTGAAACAAGTGAACAAACAAAGTACCGTTAGTGAAAGTGCTCTGCAACACCACGTAGAGAAGAAGAGCTACTTGGGGAGCCGAAGCAACTAAGGAGAGCACAAAGATCCGCGAACTCTCTGAACAGGTATGAACTCGAGGACGAAATTCTTTTAAGGGGGGAGAGTTGTAACACCCCAAATTATACCCTAACGGTTTTATAACACAGCTAGTATAATAAAAGTAATAAGATAATCAACTCGAAATAAAATAAAGATAAAAACAAAAGTAGGAATATGCATAAGTTAAATTACTAATAATAAAGAAGATTTGAGTTGTAAAAGATTACAAATTGATTTGCAAATATTAGAAGAGCTGGAGGACCAAAGTGAAAAAAATGGGATAAGATCGTTAAGGATAAGACCAAAATAAATGATCTGCTTTGGTCTGAGAAAGGGAGAGCAAAAACATGGATAAGAGAGAAGAGAGAGAAGAAAGGGAAAAGAAGGTAAGAAGAAGAAGAAGATCATTGTGTATGGATACATGTCTTGGGTCAGATGAACTATGAGTATTAGTATGGAATTTGAGTATAGTTTTGTATGGAAACCATGGGAGTATGGAAGTCTAGTTTTGTCTAGAAAGTTTAGATACATGGTTTTGAACCCTCTATCTTGTGTATGGTTTGGGTTTGGGAACTCCTAAACTCATTTCGTGTAGGGTTGAGTTGAGAAGAACTTTAAGACTCCTATATATGTGTTTCGAGAAAGGTTTGGTTGCAATCTGAACCAAGAAAATTTCCCTATTTTGATCATATGCACTAGCCGGACCTTAGAGCTGATTTTTGGGTATGAAATAAAGGGAATTTGGAAGTGAGTCCTTCTAGTAAATTGTATCCACATCAATGAAATTAATGTTAGGATTTTGAATTTCTCAATTTGAATCTATGTAGACCAAGTTATGGTCCTTTACCAGGTCGCCACAGTCTGGTCTGCCGACGGCCGCTCTCGGTCAACTAGCTGGACTTTTGAGCTGATTTTTGGTTATGAAATAAAGGGGAATTTTGGAAGCGAGTCCTTCTAAGAATCAGAGCCACATCAATTAAATTGATGTTGCCATTTCACTCGACCTCTCACCAAGTTAAGGCCCTTACCGAGGTCAACTCAGCTAGGTCTGGCTCCGCCGAGTCTAACGCTCAGTCGCCTAGCTTCTGACCTAGAGCTGATTTCGGGTATTAAATAAAGCGGAATTTGGAAGTGAGTCCTTCTGGTACTGTAGCCACATCAATGAAATTGATGTTAGGTTTTTGAATTTTGTAATTAAAACCCCAAAATTGCCATTGGCCCTTACCGGCGCTTCATCCCGTAGGAGGTCGTGATCTCATTCTCGCTGAGGTCAGCAGACTCAGCCTCGCAAAGGTCGGCCAGACCTCATCCGCTAGAGGTCAGCAGAGGTCAGCAGACCTCATACCGGTGACGTGCAGTCAGCAGACCATCCTCGTAGAGGTCGGGGCCAGACATCCCTCGTGAGTCACAGACCATCCTCAGAGGCCGCCAGACCATCCTAGGAGGTCGCCACATCCTCAGAGGTCACCGTGCACCATACTCAGGTCATTGCATTATCCCGTAGTCACAGACCATCCTATCGGCGGTCAGCGTATCTTCATATCAGAGGTCGCCACCATCGCAGGTCAACAGACCATCCGTCAAAGCGTCGCCAGACCATACTGCGAGGCCGCCAGACCATCCTCGTAGAGGCCGCCGCACCATCCTCGTAGGGAGGCCGCCAGACCTCATCCTCGCTGAGGTCACCGGCCGGGTGTGACTCACGAGTGACCTCCAACTTTCGGAAGGTCACAATCTTCAGATGTAACCTGCTGTTCTCGGACTCCTATGGAAAGCCCATCAGTCAAGAATCCATTCATATTCCTGAGAAGATAGAAGGTGTCAGACCAGAAGGTGTTAGACTGAGTTTACCGAGGTCGTTAGCTCGCCGCCTCAGCCGCTCGGCTGGGTGTGTGACTACGTATAACTTCCAACTTCGAAGTCATAATTCTTCGTCCGAACTCCGCCTTTCGTGTTCTTGACTCTATGAAAGCCCATTGAGTCAAGAACCATCTGCTTGAAGAAGATAGAAGGTGTCAGACCGAGGTGTTGTATCTCAAGTTTACTGAGGTCAGGTCAGCTCGCCGCCCAGTCACTGGTCGGGCAGACTACGTATGACCTCCAACTTTGAAAGGTCATAACCTCTTCATCAACTCCGTTTGGGTGTTTCTGATTCTCATGGAAATTCCATTGAGTCAAGAATTCATCCATAGACTTGATAAAATTGGAACTCATATTAGTCTCCAGAAATCATGAAAACAAAAGAGGCACTACAAAAATCACATACTTATTCATATTATGAACGCTTATTAGTTCATAAACAGCTTATAAGCATACATGGTAAGTAGTTATTTATGCATATAATGAGATATGAAAATTAAAAGATATGAATAAATGATTGTATATATATCAGGTATATGATTTCCGAATGACAATAATTATTCGGAATATGAGATATATACGTAACATAAAATATATATTGATTGGTTCGCTTAGAACCTAGTAGAGTGGATAGAAGGCATGCCTATTAGAAAACAAGTCTACAAAGATACAAAATTTCAAACTGAGTCTGCTTGGGTTTTGAGAGATAGATCCCGTTTGATCACGGTGGCCCCGAGTTGGTCATCACGCCTTCGCCCTTATATAGATGGTCATTGTCTCGCACAATGATAATAAATACTTCAGACTCTTTATAGACCACTGGTTAATACTAAAGGAGTACAGCGCCTTCTGCCCCTTATAGTTTCTCATTCACTTCTAAGGTTTATGCAAGATGAAACATAAAAAGAAATGATTGTATATGCAAATGAAATGTAGAGAATATATGATATGATATGAGAAGCATAGTAATCGTTATGCGATGATAAGATACGCTACAAGAACAAGAAGTAAAGTACAAGATGATACAGTGCTATATGAAGATGATAAGAAATGAAACTGGTTATGAAAAGTATATATATATGAGAAATGATAAGAATCAGTAAATGTTATATGTGTTATATGCATTTGTATAGAAGTGTGGTGACCCTTAGTAGAGGTCATCCATGTGTATTAATAAGCGGAAAGCTTAGCACGGGTGTTCAATTCTGCAGGTACGTAAAGAGGAAAACCAGAGAACCGACAATCAATATCGCAGTCAAAGCCACGCATCAATAGGTGTCCACTGGAAGACCTTTAGGTCTATTTTGTATATGAAATTTTGTAAACAATGTAAATATTGTAAATATAGAACATTTCCATATATGGAGCTTGTATATATATTTTGTAATCCACTGCTATAGAATATAATACAAGTTAAATGTTTAACATTATATGAATGAACTAGCTTAAAGTTTAGACGTGAAAAAAAAAAAAAATGACCCCTCACTTGACACCCTATGCCGAGTTGGGGGCATCACAGAGATAGTGTCAAATGTCGAAAATCCAATCTTAGGGACATGATTGGCATTTTTGGAATTCTTAATGATAATAAGACAAAAAATCCAAATAGTGTCATCTCCTACATATCAAAAAGAAGCCAAAAACGTGAAGTGTGAGGGGGAGAGTTGCAGAGGCTAGGTTTTTAGTTTTTTAAAGAGAGAAGGTGCCACTTCTCTCTAAGATTCCAGGAGATCGGACAGTCGGATTTCTTCGGGCCAAGAAGCAAAGCGGTTCTACGTAACGAGGGTCATGTGTCGCTTTAAGGAGTTTCGACAAACTCTGTGAGGTAGGGGTTTTATCCTACTTGTTTTACCCCTTGTTTAAGTACTTTGTTGATGATTCGGTTGGTTTGAGGCCTTGAACGGTCGTTTGATCGGTCCCAAAACTTGGGACCGAAGTGTGAAAATTTATGGAACCCAATTGATATCTGTGACAGCCACGGACTCGTTTTGGGTCGCTAGTGCATAATTTATGCTATAAATTGTCAGGTGTATGGGGTCTTGAATGGCCATGGATTCGAAGCTCACAAAGTGGAACCGGAGCCAGATATTGGTCAGGAACAGAACCCGATGGTTTCACTGCTCATGTGTGTATAGTGTTCACAAAATATTTTTGTGAGAAAATGTGTTTGGTCGAGTAATTCAAATTGAGTTGCTTCTGTGAGCTTGTAAATTAGCCCATGTGAGCTAATTTTTGGTGCAATGATTGAGAATTAATATAACATTTTGTTGTGATTTAATTTATATCAATATATGCATGATGATGTATTTGTACGTGTTATATAAATCGGTGGTTTAAATGGCATAATGCATTTCATATGCACCAAGTAACCTAGAAATTAGCGTGTGTGCATGACATGAATTTTCTAAAAACGAACATGGCTGCGGTAAAGGAATTTCACAGATGATTTTCCCGTAGAATGGTGTTGGGAGATGGTCCTACAATTACACGTCGGAGGAGCCCATGTATTGTTTTGGAAGGTTCTCCAACACATTTGCCTCGGAGGGTAGTCCCATACTTTTACCGACACTTCGGTAGTATATTTTAAAGAACAACAAGTTTTGTTTTGAAAATGATGTTTTCTCATACATGGCTTAGGCAAGTGTGAGGGAGTCGGTGACTCTGACATGGGTCAGTCATGTAGACATTCAAGTAGGATCACACATTTACTTGAGTGTGTGTTTACATAGGATCATTGCATAAGTGCACTTAGGTGGGGAGGACCTATTTAGTAATTCCACTACTGGCATTAGCCCTCGTCGAGGAATATATTATTTCGTGTACGTGGAGTGACGAGAGACGGCACTCATCTTATAGGCCGATTTAGAAGAAAGCCTGTCATATTTCGATGGTTTTGGCGACGTATGACACATTAGAATTCCCAGAATTTAATATGTGTTTGAAGCAAGAGTGAGTTATTAACTCGAGATATGGAATATGCTGATGTATATTGATGAGTATTGTTGTATACCAAGTGGTCGTTTTTACTCATGTATATGTCTTATGATGTTGTTCGGGACAGTTATGTACTTCAAGTGCAGCCTCCGCACGTGCGGAGACTCCCCGCCCTCGATTGCCATAAAGAAGTACCCGGTTACCCGACATCATCGCGCAGCATTCCACTCGCCAGCGGTAGTCGCACTCGGTTTCAAAGGTCACACATCCAAAGACTCTAAGTAAGGAGTTTGATTCTAAACAATGGGAGAAGGACATCGATTGATGGTGTAAACGGTAGTAAGAGCAGCTTCCCCCCAAAACTGAGAAAGAGTAGAAGCGACAATAGTAATAGCACGAACAACATCAAGAATATGACGAAGTTTACTCTCAGCCCTGCCATCTTGATGAGAAGTGTCTGCATAAGAGGAATGAGGAACAATACCAAATTGATGTAGAATAGAGGTAAATTCATGGACTTTATATTCTTGGGCATTATTAGATCTGAAAACTTTGATAGGTTTAGAAAACTGTGTTTCAATCATTTTGGTATAGTCACGATATATATGATAAAGTTCGTAACGATTAAGAGATAAATCTCAAGTATATCGAGAAAAAAATCATCCACAAAAATAACAAAGTAACGTGACCCACCCCGGAGTAGAAATGGGAGAGGGGCCCCATACATTAGAATTA
Source organism: Tetrastigma voinierianum (assembly GCA_016808115.1). Lineage (NCBI taxonomy): Eukaryota > Viridiplantae > Streptophyta > Magnoliopsida > Vitales > Vitaceae > Tetrastigma > Tetrastigma voinierianum. Next base: position 190,677 of record JAEQBH010003268.1, read on the forward strand.
GTAAGATCAAAAAGAAAGAGCATGAGAGAAACACTATTATTAAATGGCAAACGGTTTGTTTGTCAAATTGACAAGGCATAATCAAACTCTTATTTGAAATCGAACATAACAAACCCCTAGAAACTAGTTGTTTAACCCTAGAGATAGATGCATGACCAAGGCGAGAATGCCATAAAGCAAGAGAATAAGTGCTCTGTCCTGAGACGGCAAAAGCAGAGAGACGAGAGGACGATAAATGAAGAAAGATGAGCTTAAACAACCTTTTGACCTTACGGGCGGTCCCAACGATATGTCCCGTCTGAGAATCCTGCACAACCACACCAATAAAGGAAAAGGTTAGAGAAAAACCAAGTTCATGAGTTACCCAATAAAAATAAGATTATGAGTGAGTTTAGGAATTTGGTAAACATTGGAAAAAGACAAGGCTAGTGTAGAGACATTACCAAGATGAGAGACATGCAAAGGAGAACCATTTGCAATGTATATGGTAGGGAAAGAAGTAGAAGTGTGTGAAGGTACAACATCAAGAGAATAAGTCATATGATTGCAGCAAGCAGAATCAAGAAGCCGCATAGGAGAAGTACCTGATATCGTAGAAAGAGCAGTGTTGGATGCATTGGAATATGGAAGATGGAAGATGAACCTGATTAACCATATCCTATAGATCTGTTATAGAAAGAGATGAGGCAGGACCAGACTTGGAATGAGAGTCCATAGCTGATAATTCATACTGGGTCAAAGCAGTAGTGTTCTGAAGAATACATTGACGAGTGTAACAGGTTTCAACAGAATGACTTTTATTCTTACATAAACTACAGATAAGAAGAGACTTCTTATCAGCATGTCAAGCTGACATTATTCTTTCGCTTTTGGAAATATATAGGTAGATTTAACCGACAAAGGGAAAATAGAGTAATGGGTCATGAACAACGACCGGAGTAGCAAGAACCACGTCTAGATGTATACCAAGACTCGCCCCATTATCAACCAACTTATGAATAGCTTGTGAGACGATTGGTAAAGGATCTTAATGGAGAATATGACTTATGGCTTATTCAAACTCATCACGAAGCCCCATTAAAAATCGAACCGGCCGCCCTTGTTCACGGCGGAACATAAACCACCTGGTGTTGCATAATCGAGAGCATTGGCCGCATGCAATTAATTGATCCCAAATAGATTTTAGCCTACTGTGATATAAAGTGATTCGCTTACCTGGTTCCTGATGAATCTGATAAAGTTCACATGAGCTCAAGTCACAGCACCACTCGCCCGCAAAGATATCGAAAAACAAGTAAGTCCTTAAACTTTTGGCAATATCAATGTTGCCAAACTCATCAACAATGGATGGAATAGATGTATTACGAAACCAAGTGATGATATGATGATTAGCACTTTCTCAATCTTCAATCTAAATGGCATAGGCAAAATCAGTTTATTTGTCAACTCAGAGACATAAAGCCACAACTTGCGGCCTTTGAAATAACTACGCATAGCTTGAGACCACTGGGCAAAATTATCTCCATTAAAAATAACTTGAATCGGACGAGAAATCTCATCACCTATCAAAATTCCGAATCGAAAAACAGACAGCAAAAATGGAATCAGGACGTGAAAATAAGTCATAATACACCTGGTCAATTTTTCAGTCAATGGATGACGTGGCAAAGTCAACGACTGACGTGGCGCAGTCAAAGGGCGCGAGTCGGATTCGGGAAAGGGGGCTTATGGATTCGCAACACACTCTCAAGGTGGCGGGAAAAGCAGGTTTGTACGGTGGACGTAAATGCTCGCATCGCAGAAAGAGTGTAAAATCAAAGAGAACCCGTCGATACTAAGGAAGAAAGACTTGAGTCTTTGTATATTATAAACTGTAAATTACAAATATAAGAGGAGACCTTATATAGGCTAGGCTATACAACCCTAGGAACATACAAATTACAATCCTAGGAAAATACAAAATAAATCTAACAATATAATAATCTAAAATAGATGATGAAAAATTAGGGTTTTGAGTCTCTATATTTATAGTTTTTTAACAATAAAATATTTTAGTTTTTTTTTTTTTTTTTTTTACAGCTAAACACTTTTTAATTATATTATAGTAAATTATTCACACTTGAACTTGAACACTAGATCTCTCCCCGACTCTATTACTTGAGTTAGATATGATAAAAAGTTTAATTTATTTCTATATCTATAAATAAGTGAAACTTGTATTCATCGTGATCACATTGGTTTGAGAATAATTGTAAAAGAGATAAAAAAAATACAAAATACATAATTCATTTTATATAAAATAATTGTGTTTACATATGTACTATTTTAATAAATTGTAGGTGTTATCTAATAGGGTTCATTATGATAGTTCCCATTGAGGTTAATGAAGATCGAGCACTCTTCAATAGGAGCTAAGTTATCTAAAATATTGGAGATTTTTAGGGCAAAGCCATTCTCTCATAGAAGATGATGAAAATTTAGAGTTTAACGTATGAAAAAAAAAAAAGAGTTCAATCTGACCTTCCATATTAATAGAATTTAATATTTAATTTTAATTTTATTATTAAACATTTTAGTTTAATTATTTTTCCTACATCTATAAATTAAAGAATCCTCCTTTTTAGACTTTTTAAAAAAATGAGACTTTAAGGAGGTCCGACTCAAGTTGGTAACGGGTTGATGGATTTATGGAAAATTTTAAGTTGGAATCCAAAAGGAGTATTATAATATAATACAAAGTAATAAAAGCATATAATATGTCTTATGAGCCCACAATGAAAGTAGGAAATTTTGTTTTAAATATAATAACGTTTATACTCAAATACATTCAATACAATGTAACCATTGAACATATAGGTGAGATGATTATGGTCTTTAATAACTTAACCAGTGATCTTGAGTTTGAGCATTATAAATACAATTATGTTTTATGGTAGAGTTTTACCATTCTTACGGTCTATCCAAACTCATATGAGAATTAGTTTTTATGCAATATGGCTTAAAGACGCCTTCTTATATACACGGGCCTGTTCTGGACACGTCGTTATTCATTACTTCATTATATCGATCGAGATGATTGATCTAATGATTTAAAATAATCGAAACATGACTCGAGAGATTATTCGAGCTCAACACGATAATAATAGCAGTTATCACTACTAAAAGATTGATTATATCTATATAAGTCACTAAATGGTTATTCGAGAAAACATCACGATCTCTAAGGCCCTGTTTAGTAGGTAGAAAATTTTCGCTTTCTATTCAAACTTTTTCAAAACAGCGAAACTGCCATTACTTGGGTATCAAGACGAAAAACAAATTTTGAAAACAAAGAAATTTAATTCACTATTTTCAACATTTTATATACGAATCGAAACAGTGCAGTTCGTTTCTTGCTGAATTAAATTCAACCAAATTCAACCAAATGGGGTTGAAAATGAAAACGTATTTTTTGAAAATGAAAACTAAATATTAGAATACATTGAAATTTTTCATATTCGAATTTTATTGAAATAAAATTCTCGAATCCAAATCCGGGGCCTAAGGGTTTGTTTGGTTATAGCTTTTAAAAATTATTTTTTATTTCGAAAAACAAGCACAAGAAAACAAGTGGTAATATGCTTCGATTCTCATTTTTGTTTTTGAAATTCATGAATAATACAGAAAACACTAAATCAAGTTAATAACGGTTTCTAAAGAACACTAAAATAACATTCTATATATTTTTAAAACTGCTTCAATAACAATTTTAAAAATGCTAACCAAACATTCGCCGGCTCAAATGCTTCATCATCTACACCTTGAAATAGGGCTTTGGTCTTAGTATCAAAGTTTGTAAATGATTATTATTATTATTTTGAAGAAAAGTTTGTAACTGTTTATTAATCATGATAATTAGACCTATGGTACTCACATTTATTTGAATAATGATTAGACTTATACTTATGGATATTTTACATGGTACGTAACCATTATAGGAAATTAATTATTGTTTTGAGTATTGTACTTGTTTTTTAGTTATGAAGCTTCCATTTTTTATTAAAAAATAAAATAAGAAATGTACCATTTGGAATAATTAATTTCATAAATGAATTTTAAGTGACGTCATCTTACTTCCCAAATTTGATTCCATCCCACATTCAACCAATACTTTAATATAAAATTAATGTGCCCTCGATGCAACTTGTTTATAAATTAATTTATATATATATATATATATATATATATATATATATATATATATATATAAATAGTAGCTATAAAATGTTTTCTCAACCAAGCTATAAAATATTAATTGGTTCTATGAGCAGTACCTTAAAAGCTATTGTATGTAAAATATATTATAAAGCTTTTATCAATTATGTTTTTTTGTTTATTTGGAACTTGAATTTGGTTTTCGCTTATATTCGACACGAACAATACGACTTTTGTAAAAATAAAAATCGAGAAAAATAAGAATAATGCTATAGGTATTTTCGTATTATCAACATTTTAGGGTTTATTCTCAATTCGATGTACTTTGTGTAATTATTTTCAAATTCATACAACGCTGATTCGCGGTTTTTTTTCGTAAGGGTTTTCATGTAAATCTAGTTTTTTTTTTTTTTTTTCGAATCTCTCATTCTTTGTCCCGTTAATTCCTTTACAATTTGAGTCAAGCCTCAACGGTAATTGAGTTATCCGTCCTTAAATTTAAAAATAATATTGTTTCATTCTACTAATCTCTCTCATGATCTAAACCAATTATTCTGGAATTTGATATTAATTCCTGAATTGGTTTTAATAAACCCATCTTAAAACCAATTAGTATCTAATAAAAATTATTATATTCTTTTTATCGAATGATTTGTTTGTAATTAAAATTAATTATTTTTAATTTTAATATTAATTCTTAAATTGGGTTTTGACCATCTTATAAAAACAATTAATATCCTATGAGGACTATAATAACATTTTATTTTATCCCTTACAACACAAATTACCTGCATATTCCTGCCACATCATTCAAAACCATCATCCGTTGTTATCTCTTTCAAGCTCTTATTCGTTAAAGACGATGGATGATTTTTTAGTCATTATTGACTTGAAATCATAATTTTCATCGTTTTCTTTCCTAATTATGGGTTTTATTTTCCAAGAAAGTTATTTGTTTTACATCGATATGGGTTTGCCTTTATTTTGCCTATGTTTTTTCGTGTTTTATCATCGACTTGTTGCAACAAGTAGATGTATCATCGATAGATAGCTTATTCATAGGTTTTCGGGCCGATGATTCAGATGACAAAGTTCAATTTGACAAAGTCATCATATCAAATATTGTTCGTCAGCATGGTGCAGATTTAGAATTTAATGTATTCTAGATACACAAGGGATTGTTTGGCTTGTTTGGTGGGTAGACAATATTATGTGTACAAAATATTAGCTATGGCAATTCGGGCAGGCTAGGCCGAACTGACGTCGGGTCGGGGTCAAATTTGGCCTGAATTATTCGGGCTTAAAATATAGTAGCCCGACTAGCCCCTAAATTTGGATGGGTAGGACCAACGGTCTAATTTTGTTTCAGTCAATAAATAAAGCGCCCAAACACTCGGCCGGGTCATTGGGATGGCCGACATCGTCGGGGCTAAATCGACTCGATTTTTTTCAGACCTAAAATATAGCAGTTCACCTCGCTCCTAAATTCGAGCATGCCTGCTAAATTTGACCCAATTTTTTCGAGACAATAAATTAAAAGTCCAATCCGATCCTAATTCCGGATTAATCGGGCTAACTGAACGAATCGGGTCAAAATTGTCACCTGTACAAAATATATTCATGAATACTTTAGTGCCACATTCACATTGTACAAAAAAAATATATATATGCCAAACATGGTCTCATACCTAAGTCAGGTAAAGCACACTTTTCATTTCAGTGGTTGAAATTTCCTTTTGATTTGTTTGACAAGGGAGAGAAGGAAGGGTGGTGATTAGCTTTTCCACTCGCCTAACACCTTTCATTTGTAAATGCTGATTAAAGGGTCGAACGGGACATAAGAAATAACCAGGTTCGAGTTTACACGATAATAGATTACTATAATTTTGTAATATAGTGAATAGATGTAAAAAAACTCTCATTTTTTTTTATCCATTTTTTAATTTAGAATTATTTATTTTCATAGTAATAATGATAGAAGGATTTAAATCCCTTTCTTAAGACTTAAGAGTTGGGAACCCTAGATGTTCTTAGAGAAAATGTCTACAATTAAAAGTAAGTGAGTAATAATTTTTCCAAAAATTGTGAATATTTTAAAGAAATCATGTATAATAAAAGTAACTTCCTAAATCTAGTTTATAATATTAATGCATTTTTTAATTTTTGATTTTTTCTAAATAAAATTAATTTAATCGAGGAATAGGAGGTTTAAAGCTCGAATCCTTATAACTTGATATGAGAAGTAAATAAATGTAAAAATTAAGTAAATAAATAAAAGTGTCTTTGTCAATGTTGTTTTTAAAAATAAGTATAGAGATATTTAAAAGGATTAACAACAAAACACTAAACGTAAAAATTATTTTCAAAAAATATTTAAAACAAATTTAAAATATTTTAAAATTTCAAATAAATTTATTCCATAAAATTGTAAAAATAATTAAAAAGAATATTCTTAAAAATTATTTATTGTTCGGCGCTGAATATATGATATATGGAGGGAAAGGGCTCTTGCCTGAAAGTAATAATGGAGATAAGCTTATTAAATTATAATGCTTGTTGTAAAATAAAAAAATAAAAAACAATAAAAGTGCATCAACTTCAAAAAACTTGTATTTGAAAAATATAACTAATTTTATTTTTATTTACCATCGAATTGGTTAAAAGCCTTTTAGTAATTCTTCACATTGCCCTTTTTAAAAACTGTTTTTTATTTTAGAAAACAAAAGAAACAAAAAATATTGTTTAGTTCTAACTTTTATGTTCTAAAAAAATATAAAAATACGCATAAAATACTAAATTTAAAAAACAAAAACAGGTTTCAAAAAACGTTTTTTGTGTTTTCAAAAACACAAACCATGCATGCCTTGCTAACTCATAATTTAAATTTTAAAAATCAATTTAAAAAAATATGAAATAAATTTATATTTGTATAAATTTTTTTAGTTAATCTATACTTTTACGTGTGAGACAATGCTGCGATTAAGTTCTTTGAATATTATTACGATACGTCCATCTTTCTCTCAATATTTTATCATACGTAGTCCACAAAGCTTAATTAAGTGGTAATTAAATAATAGTGTATGATAGGACAAATCAAGATGATTAGAATCACTAAAAGACTTTTTATTTTATTTTTTTGAATCATAAATGGTATAGATGGGTATAATCTGGCACTTTCCATGATCCAATGGTTTGGATTGATTTCTGGTGATTAAGAATTTAAGATTTTATGGGATACAGGATTGAGTGAGGTGAGCGATAGATAGGGAGGAATCTGAAAGTGCAAGGCATGTATTGAAATAATAATAATTAATTATGGGCTTTGAAAAGAGCAAAAAAAGAAGTTGTCTTTTGTGTATATCTGCTATTTTCAGTCATAGCTGTCTGAACCATTTTGCTTCTCACAAGCAACTCTTTGCTTCTTCCTCTGAAAAGGCTCCCTTCTCTTTTTTTCTGTCTGAAGCCCTCCTTTTTTTTTTCTTGTTCTTTCTGCAATTTCTTTGTTTTGAACCACACAGGAAGAAATCATGTCTTCACCAAGCAAGCGCAGGGATGGACTTGATGAAACTGTTGATTCTCCTTTGATCTTTTCTCTGAAATATACTTTTTTTTTTTTTTAAGATGTTTTCAAAAAAGAGTTTGGCCTTTTTTTTTTTTTTTTTCTTATTTTTTTAATTTATAATTTTTTGCTCTGGTTTTAAATAGGATGATGAGTGATTACAAGGTGGAGATGATCAATGATGGCATGCAAGAGTTCTATGTGCATTTCCATGGACCCAGTGAAAGTAAATCTTCAATATCCACATACCCTTTTGGCTTTTTTTTTTTTTTTTTTTTGGTTTTATTTTCCTGGTATTCCTAAATTGCTTGTGCCTGAATGAAAATTTGAGTTCATCCAGATGATTGCTTTTCTGGGTCTTTCAAATTTCGACTGTTTTTACCCGATTTGGCTACCTTGACTATCTATACTTGCCGTATATGCTGTTCTTTTGGGGCTTTTTGGTTGAGAATTGAATCTGGTTGTTTTAAATTTTAATAATCTGCCCAACTTTTTGTTTGGGGCAATTTTAGATTCTTGATTTTCAGTACTTTTTGGTTTTATGCTCCATTTTTGCTTACTTGTTTGTTTTTGGTCAATCTAGAAAAACCATTAGATTACCAAAAAGATTTAATAGCTGCTGACTTACTGATTGATCTTAATGAAATTAAGTGGTATGTATACCCAGTAGGTCTCAGATGGTTATGACTAAATTGGAACAAGAAGAACTTTTACCCCTGTTGATGGATCATTCATTGCAGGTCCTTATCATGGAGGTGTTTGGAAGATTAGGGTTGAGCTTCCAGATGCTTATCCTTACAAATCCCCCTCAATTGGCTTTGTTAATAAGATCTACCACCCGAATGTCGACGAAATGTGAGTGTTTGAATGTAATTTACCATGTTGAGTTGTTCTGTTCACTGAATTGGATACACTTAATGTGGGATTTGGAAATCTGAACTATGAATGGCTTCTGTGCAATTTCAGGTCTGGACTGCGTGTGTTTGATGGCAACCAAAACCTGAGTCTCATGTGTTCGGTAATAATTAACAAACTCATTTTGCATTCTTGTTCTATTATTAGCACTTTCGATCCATGTTGACACCCGGGTTTTACAGATCTGGTGAATGTGTTTGAGGTGTTCCTTCCACAACTTCTTTTGTATCCCAACCCATCAGATCCATTAAATGGCGAGGCTGCAGCTCTAATGATACGTGATCGAACTGCTTATGAACAAAGAGTGAAAGGTATTGATCATGTTCGAATTTCTTAATTCCCGATTATGCATAGCTTGGGTTATAAGATCTACTAGCTTCCTATGATTGCTTCAATATCTTACATTTTTTTCGTTTTTCATTCATTTTCCTGACTTACTTAGGATGTATCGAGTTCAACTTCATATGGTATGATTTTTTTAGGTATGGTGTTTCTAAGTATGGTGTTCTCTTTTGTGGGTAAAACTGTTGGAACCGAGTAATGAGAAAAAGGAAAATATTAAGGAAAATGATTTTCTCATGTTTGGTTTCACTATGGAAAATATAAAAGAAAATCAAATATAATCAAAATTCCTTGAGGTTTTTAAATTTCTTAGTCCTTATACAATACAGAGAAAGAAACTAAATGAATTTGAGTTAACATATAGAATTGATTTATTAAGTTTAAAAATTTTCTTTCCTTCCACTTTTCCTTTACATTTTCCCCTCTATTTTCCTTCCACTTTTTTGTTTTCCATTCATTTTCCGACTTAGCAAGTCTCGATCATATGGTATGATTGTTTAAACATGGTGTTTTCTTTTATTGGTAATTTCAGATTTTTGCAAATCTGCATTCAAGTGATTGCTTAAGGCTCCATTTGGAACCCGGAAAGTACTAAGGAAAGAAAATAGTAAGAGAAGTGAATGAAATTTTTTTGAGGAAACATGTAACAGCTAACAAATTAATTTACATGCTTATTCAAATTCATTTTATTTGTTTCCTCTTCTTCTCATGATATATATCAAGAAATTTTAAAATATGTAAAATTTTAAGAAATTTTGTTTATATTTGATTTTCTTTTATATTTACCACCGTGGAACCAAACATGAGAAAATCGTTTTCCTTATCATTTTTTTTCCTTTCCCTAGTACTTTCCCGGTTCCAAACGGAGCATAAGTGAACGAGAAATGACTTGGTTATCTATTTCCCGTTCACCTAATTAAATCAATCAATACCAGGATGCGTCCTGCTTGGAACCTCGAAAAGTACTAGAGCCGGCAGCAACGCTAGTTTAAAATAATTTTTCTCTACGTTACATCGGAAAATATAAAAGAAAATAAAATATAATCAAAATTCTTCAAAACTTTACATATTTTTAAATTTCTTAGTCCTTATATAATAGACATAAATAAATAAAATGAGTATGAATGAACATATAGAATCGATTTATTTAGTTTAAACATATTTTTTATTTTCTTTCCACTTTTCCTCTATATTTTCTTTCCTTAGTACTTTCCGGGTTCCAAATGGAACCTCTTGGATCATTTTTGGTCAATATATTGCTTTTATTGATAAAAATATAAAAATCGGTCGGATTTTTGGTTGTATTGGAAGTAAGTTAAATTAACTCAAACATTGGCATGAATAATCTGTTTTTTTCCCGTAATTTTATGACTAACCAAACATTATCTTGAAAATATCCTCTTAAAATTTACAATATGTGACTTCATAGCTCCTATGGGGATTGATTCATAATTGTGTCAATAAGATAGGATAAATTAAATGTCTCAAATGGATGGTGTTTGATCGAGGGCTTAATCCTGAACATGACTCTTTATAAAGAGGTTAAGTAGGCCGATAAGAATACGACATAAAGACAATTTAACCCTCGATCTTAAACCTCGGTTAATTTTGTATGCTGTTGTGTCTTAGAAGTGTAGAAAATTGCCACCTTTAGTAATATGAGATTAGCATTCGACATTCATGTTCAGTTTTTGAAGGTGATTCCACTCTTATTTTAGCCAGCTTTTAAGGTTGTGATTTGTGAATACTCAGCTTTTAAATGATATAAAAACATCGATCCTCGTATGTGTTTCGTGCATGCCCATTGTTGTTTGTATATATATATATATAATTGAAGTAATTCGAGAGGCTCCCACTCTCCTACAACCAACCTTTTTTAGAATACCCGACACCCAAGGACCCTCCCACTATAAATAGTACCCTCTTGTCCTAACTATTAAGGATTTTCCCTCACGTGCTTATCACGCTGCTTGGAAGTCTTTCAATTTTTACGCCTAGAGTAAGTAAATGAATAGGAGGTCTAACGGATTCCTAAATCATCGACAAAAGAGACCTATGAATCCGGGCATCCCATGCCATGTTGGCTATAAGATCTAACTTCAAGTTGATCTATGTAAGGTCTGGCCCAGAGGAAGGACTACACCTGACAGCCGACATGAAGATATGGGGACTTTGATGATGTTAAAGGCATGATATTTATATTAAATCCAAATCTTACAAGTTCGAGCTTTTAGGAGAGTTGGTCGTTTAACATGGTATTAAAGTCTGGTTCGAGCCACCTTTTTATTCCTTATTTGTTAATTTGACTCTCCACTTGCGGGTATGGGGCTGCACGTGAGGGAGGGTGTTAAAGGCATGATATTCATATCAAATCCAAATCTTACAAGCTTGAGTTTGTAACGACCCGACTCAACCATCTAGATATTGTCCGCTTTAGGCCCAAGGGGCTCTCGTGTCTTTAAAACGCATTTACTAGGTTGAGAGGAGCCCATACTTATATGATTATTTTATGTGTTTCAAAGCTATGCTTTGTGGTGTATTTGCTATAGGTTTTAAAAATGCGAGGTCAGTTCATATTTTTCACTACTAGACCAAGGAGGATTGTTCGTAACGTAATTCAAAGTAACCAAATAAATAAAACAGACATCAATATATTACTTTTTATCAATCAAACATATAGGGTATGTTTTTGAAAACCGTTCTTGATGTTATTTGAAAATTGTTCTTGTTATTTGGATTTAGTGTTCTCTGTGTTCTTCATAACAAAAAAAAATCTGGAAACCAAACATGTTTTTATTGTTTTCCTTGTTTTCCTTGTTTTTGAGAACAGAAAACATTAAACAAACAGGCCCGTAGTTAGTCCATTGAGTTAGGTGGCGCTTGCTTATTTGCATATGATATTATTCCGGTATCGAGATGTCATAGATGATAAAGAACATATTATCTGCTCATATTTATGATCTGGGTTGTTAAAATTATTGCTTGGTGAACTGCATATTAATTATTATGCTGGAATTGGTTTTTTTTTTTTTCTCATCCTCGAAAAAAATTAGGATGTTTGAATTTAGTTTTTGTGTTCATGGCTTTGTCATTTTCATCACATTCTATCAATTAATTGAGCATTGGGTATGATATTTTTTGAAATTTTGTTCTCATTTTGTATTTGAAACGAATTTAAGGTAGAGTGACTATTGAAAAATGTTAAAGATGTCGTGGTTACTAGGTGCTATAAATGGTAATTCTTCATGAGAATAACCTCGAGAAAATGATTCTCAAGGATGATTTATATGAAGCATGATATTCATATTAAATCCGAATCCTATAAGGTCGAGCTTTTAGGAGAGTTGGTTGTTTGACATGGTATCGGAGTCTGGTTGGTTTGACAGGAGGTTCTGGGTTTGAACTCTCTCCTTGCAAATTGGAATATTTGATCCCCATTTGTTGATTTGAAAGTCCATAACGGACTGACTCTCTAAGTGCTCGGGTATGAGGCCCGCATGCACGCTGAAAGTAGGCGTTAAAAGACGATATTTTATATTAAACCCAAATCCTCTAAGTTCGAGCTTTTAGGAGAGTTGATTGTTTAACATGCAGACGGAGCCTCGCTTTGAAAAGGCGGTGTTTTGGGTTTGAACTCTCTCTCCTTGCAAATTTGAATATTTGATCCCCATTTGTTGATTTGAAAGTCCATAACGGACTCGACTCTCTAAGCTTACAAATTTGTCTGCGGGTCAGTAAATAATTTACCCCTCCCCTTGATATCTAGCTTTTAATAGTGAGTTCTACCCGAGTGGTCGTAATAATAGTATCAAAGCGGTTCACTCCTTGGGGATGTCCCTTGTCTCGGAATTGTGGGAGGGCTACTACTTGTGGGATCCGTGAAGTCACCATAGAGTTGTGGGGGAAGGGGTTTGTAACAATGATGATAAAATCGGAAGAGTAAAGAAAAACAAAGTAAACACATGATGATGAGATTCTGACAAATATTGCCTACATCCACGAACCGCGCTTAACAAACTTTCAATTATCATCAAATAGGGTTATATAGGAGAGTATTTATAATAATTTTGGATATTACCAAATTACAAAAATACCCTTATATCCTAAATATAAGCCACTTGGATATGACCAAATTACAAAAATACCCCTACACCCTAAATATCCAAGAGTTGTTCGTTTAACCTAAATATTAGAGAGTTGTTCGTTTAACAATTTCCAAGAGCTACTCTCAAAAACTACTAAAAATGTTTTTTTTGAAGTAACCATGAAATAGATGCTGAATTGGTTTATTTTTAGAACATGCTTTACTTTATCTCCTACATTGTCATATAAACTGTTGCCTGTGCTGATCTTTTGCCCAGATTACCGGGAAAAGTACGCGAAACCAGAAGACGTCGGAGCTGCACCAGAAGAAAAATCGAGCGATGAGGAGGAGCTGAGTGAAGATGAGTATGATTCCAGTGATGAAGCAGTTGCAGGGCAGGCAGATCCATAGAAGAAGTTCATGACCTTCTATGTTTTTAAAAATGATGTAATCTGTATATTGATGTCTTAACTATCTGTACCAAATCACCCACACACAAAAAAAAAGACTTATATTGGGGAGGGGAGAAAAAAAAAACCTAAAAAAAGGGCAAAAAAGGAAAAAAAGAAAAGAAGATAACAAAGTCATCCCTGTCTCCTTTAATTGACTTCCTCCTCCCATGTAAATAAATTTACTTTCATGGCAATCTTATCTTTTTGTTGGAACTCCAACATTTGCATGGCTTATTATATTAAATGCAGGGCTGTTTATGCTTGCTTTCTTTTTTCTTTTTATGGGTAAATATACTTTTTTTCATTTTTTTTAATCCTTACTGGAACTCGAACATGGTTTCTCTATGCCAATTCGAACTTCGAAACCTTGCGCCACGCTAAGAGGCAGGGTAAATTTCCATGCTTTTCTCTATTCAAACTTTTCGAAAACAGTTTAAAACACGTTTGGGCATAAAGAACCTGGACAAAAACAAATTTCAAAACAAAGAAAACGAATTCACTATTTTCAACATTTTATATAATACGAATCGAAAAATCGGTTTCAAGATCGTTTTACGCTAATTAAATCGAAACACGATTATTGACAGATAAAAGTTAAAAACACGGACATGACTATTTTCTTTTTCTTCCCCTTTCATCTTCCATTCGATTTTCTTCTCATCGTGCTCACGAAAAACACGATCGCGAATAATAACCCGTATTTTAAACATATTTTCATTGTTTTTATTAACTTCATTTTCGCAAAACGGCTTACAAAACTGATTTTATTATTCTTTATTTTCATTCAAATTCCGACGAAACGTATTTTCGAAAAACGAAAAACCAGACAAATACATCAAAATTTTCATATTCTAAATTTTCGACATGGGGCTTAAAATTTTCGCGAACTAAACTGAGCCCCTTAACCATCGAAAAGTCAGTCTTAATGGTTTTTTCATATAGATGAACTCATTTTTGAATGGATGTTGATGGTAGGAGTGGAGTTGAAATATGGTAATGAATTCCACCTTTTTTATGTTTTTGATTCTCAAGCGCAGCTTTGGGGTTTGTTTGGTACATGAGATAAAACAAATTATAACAAATTAAAAAAAAAATTATAAGGAAAATCATTTCCATATGTTTGATTCTCCAAGATAATATCTTAAAGAAAATTAAATACAATAATTTAAAATTTTATAGAAATTAAATAAAATTGAAAAATTATTCTCTTTTTGAATTTATCATTCTCGTGTTATTTAATGTATTTGTGTTCTCAACAAAGAAAACCGAAACGTATTCCTTTACGTTTTCCTTGTTTTTTCAGAACCAAAACCGTAAATAAACTCAAATGAACTTTTCATTCTGATTTCGTATTTGGCAGCATTTTAAATAACACGACCAAATACTAACATAAAGCTCATGTTATCAGCAATTAAACATAGGAACATTGACCTGTAAAAATAATCTCTTTTTATTTATTTATTTATTTTTTCTTTATTAATTTTTATTTTTAAAAAAAAAAAAAAGAGAAGAAAAAAGAGAAAAAGGAAAAGGGGCAGAGAAAGGAAAGGAAAGGAAACGAGGATTAAAGGGATGGAAAAGTTCGTGATGGATGAATTTTTTATGCCTGCAAGGAGCAGCAGCTATTAACTATGAGATTCAAAATCACAGAAATAGAGAAAAGATTACATGGAAGAAGAAGAAGAAGAAGCTTACACTATTAACAGTATAAACTAAACCACCTGGAAATCAATAGCAGAGGCAATTTCCTTTTCCCATTACATCATAAACTAACCTTGGACCTTGGACCTTGGACCTTGGAAGAGCAGGTATATGGTCATAAATGGCTCGGCCTCCTTTTTCCGGCGTCTGTCCTCATCCGCTTCACCGGATTCGCCCAACCGACGCCTCCGCCTCCGCCTCCGCCACCACCGCCATTGTTGGCCTGCTGAGCAGCAGACTGGCTAGCCCACGCTTGTTGGGTCGATGATCTCCCATCCTTCTGAATTGAACCCGGGCCAGGGCTTCGGATGCTCCGGCCCATACTCGGGGGCGAGACGGGCCCAGACGACCCGGACCGCGGCTTCGCTGTTGCTGATTTCTCCCGTCCTTTCTCTTCTTCTGCTGATGACCAGGTCTCCTGGATGCGTCGCAATGGAGATTCGCCCCGATCGCTGGTCACTGCAGCTTCCAACCTCAGATTCTTCTGGGAAACAGTTTTAGCCCCGGTGTCTCTCGGTAATCCGTAGTCAACCCTCTGCACCGGTTGTTGCTTCGGGGAGGGAGGGTCGGACCGACCTCAAGATCCGTTTGTGCTGTTTGCCTTGGCCAGCAGCTGCCGGTCTCGGGGATGGAGTGGAAGCAGGGGCGGGTACCGGTCCTGGTCCCGGTCCCGGTCCCAGTCCAGAGAAAGAAAGAGCGTTTCTCGCTTCTCGGAAATCTGTGTCCGGGATTGCTATCTTCAAGATATCGAAGAAGAGTTCATGTACTTTCCTGGCTTCTACTCTCACCTGGAATATTCGAAATATGAAAAATACAGTCCTTGAAATAGTTTTCAGTTCAATGAAAAAGGAAAAAAGGAAAAACTCATGATCTAAAAATAGCTGAAAAGCTATCAAACTTTCCTAGCAACCAAACAGAGAAGAAAGGAAATTTCCAGGAACTTAGAACTGCATACAAATCCATTCTCCAAAGTACTGGATTTCCTCAAACGATGAGAAATTATATTTTTTTAAAAATTGGAAATGTTTAGGGCTAAGAACTATAAGCATTTATTTATCTTTGAACTAGTATTCATGGACGTCCCAGAAGCAGAATCTCAGGACTTGTTCGGTTTGGTTTTCCATGCATAAAAACAAGGAGAACAAAGAAAACAAGGATAACACATTTCATTCCCAGTTTTTTTTTTTTTTTTTTTTCCTGAAAAAACACGGAAAACATTAAATTAAGAGAAAATGAATAGTTTTCAGAGAATACCAAAATGGTGTTATCTGTGTTTTCAAAAAACTATTCTCAAATAACAGTTTTCAAAAACAAGAACCAAACAAACCCTTAAGAATTTTGTCTAAGCAACTTGGTTGATGTATTTTAACAGAATCGATGATGAACATGCATACAGCTTCATTAAATAGTAACCCAAACTGTAGATGGAGAACAGGGAAAAGAGGATAAGAGACAATTTTATCGATCTTTGACGACGAAAATTCAGGAAATCGAGAACAGGCTTGGGAAATATACGCTTCGGCCAGAGTATAATTTTAAAGCCTTCTACCTTCTAGCAATATTAACCATCTACCCAAACAGTTAAGATGAAATTTTAAAGCCCTGTTGAATTTATTTGACTTAAAAAAACTTATCCTAAATTACTGTAAAGCAAAATATTGCATCTTTAATGGGCAAAATATAAATATTTCTATATACCATTAGAATCTCAAAACCATCATTTCCTTGTAGTTGCTCCAGACAAGCTTACAAAGAAACAAAAAAAAAAAAAGACAAAAACCTAGAGCCTGTTTGGTTCTTGTTTTTGAAAACTTCTCAAAATAGCGAGAACACGCTTCGTGGCTCCCGCGTAACACAAAACACTAAATTCAGAGAAGAAAAACAGTTTTCTGTGTTTTTAAAAACTGTTCTCAAGAACAGTTTTCAAAAACATGAACCAAACAGACCCCTAATACCCAACATAGACTGAGCAATCCTACAAACAACATTTTCAAATTTATCCAGAAGCCCAAAGGTTGTCTCTTTTAGAACAGTTTATCGGTACCCAAGGGTGTAATGAAGCAGAAACAGGAAGAAAATATGCAGGCATACCTCATGAGAAAACCCGTAATACTGCATAGAACTCTTCAACATAAGCTGCACATCAAACACAAGTTCCATCACTCCATTATACTCGAACCTGTCAATGCGCAGGTCAATCTTTCGCAGATCCAAAAGATTATAACCAGCCGTGCTTTCAGCCCGCTTCCACAAATCTGTAAGCAGAGGTACGATTTGAGGACCTTCCATGTCTATTCTCCTTTGGAGCTTGCTAATGACATTCTTACACTGCAAATATGGATAAATTTCAGGTGATTTTCATTACATGCTTGTATATAATAAATAAATAAACAAGTGTCATGACTATCCAAAAAGAACGACAAATGTAAGACGAGCAATGATTGAGAGGTAAGTTACAAATGTAGTTGGTGTTTATTTTTTTATTTAATGTTAAATAGAACTTTTGTTCTGAATAGTGCTTAATAGGATTAAGTAATTAGTCCTTTGTTTTTTCTAGAAAAAAAATTAATCTTTAAATTTTTATCTAAATTTTGAAACTGTTACGGAAAATAATCCTTAACAGAAACAATAAATTTTTAAATAAAAATTTAAAAATATATATGCTTTTATTTAATTAGCATTAAACGGATCATGAGAATTTCAGCATTCAGTTTGTTTGTTTTTTAACTTTTTTATGACTTATTATTGAAATTTAAAAAAAAAAAAATTCTGAATATCAGAAAAAGTCATCTTGCAAAACAGAAAACACCACCCTTTTCTAACAAAGAGGAGAGCTAGCAATATTCACTATCCAATGTTAAAAAACAAACAACTTAATACTTAATACTATTAAGCACTATTTAGTATTGAGCTGAAAAAAGTTCTATTCAGCATTAAGTAAAAAAAAAACCGAATGCCACCTAAGTCATGAAAAAGTTAAAAAAACAAACAAGCTAAATGTTGAAAGCTATTTAGCTTTCACAAAGAAGCCATAAAACAAATGCCATCTAAGACGATCAATATTTGAGAGGTAAGTTACACATGCAAATATCTTAACATGGTAAATACAATATAGAGTATACCTTTCTTTGCATAATGTCAGGAATCTTATTGCCAAAACCTGAAGGACCACCTGTGTTCAGAACTTTACCATCCCAACTTTCTCTTGAGTGTTCAGCAGCATCCTCGGGACGAGCAGACACACAGTTCAACCTGCCAGATTTCGGTGAAGCATGCAACTTTGATGTATTGCCAATTCTCCTTGATGGCAAATTTCTCTTACTTTTCAATGATGAATCACCTAGGTCATGCTTGAAAGCGTTGGATTCTCCAAACAATTTGGCTTCAGGGTCAGACCTCAACTGTGCTTCGTATTTATGGCTCCATTTGCATAGGTCTGGAAGAATTCCCACGCTGGAGAGCTACCATTGCTGACTTCTTCGCCTTCCACAGTATGACGGGGTCGGATCCTAATACTACGCTTCCGCTTTGTCTTGGGTTGGCAAACCTGTTCATCTTCACCTTCATCACGGTCATGAATCCAACTTCCAGATTGTTGGTGGTCCATGTGAGAATCTCCAGATCCGGCAATTTCACCTTCCTCTAGCTCATCTGGCTGGCAAAGACAGAATGAAAATGAAAAAATTGCCCAAGGCAACAACTGCAACGGTCAATCATGAACTAAGAAAGAGGAGATCCATACCATTCTTTTTGAAATAGAACTTGGCCTGGCTTCTAAGGCAGACAGAGAACCGAATTTCCGGGAAGGAACAGGAGGAGACACCATATGTGTCAATCTTCTACTGTCAGATGAGGACCCAGAGGAACCAGCTTCTTCAGGAATATGTTTGTTTCTAGAACCATCCAAAGCTCGCAGATACTCGTACCCACCATCACAGACTGGACCATCTTCCTCTGATTGATCTTTATTGCTTTGTTGTGCACCAACAGCACCACATAAACTTTCTATCTTCAAATTCTCCGATTTCTCCTTCTTCAGCGCTGAATACCCATTTCTCTCATCAGAACTAGCTTCAGAGAATTCTCCATTTTCATCATCCAACTCCCCTGTAAATAGGTTTTCCCTTGGGCCGGCCCCTTTTCTTTCCTCTGCTTTGGGAGATAAATCAGAACCCTTTTCACTGGATTCTACTCCGATATTAGCAGTAGCAAGTAAAGTATTTTTTGATGGTTTTTTTGATAAATTTGCAACGGCAATATTTACTTCTCTTGTACTGGCACGGAGCCACTTAGGTACCTGGTCATACCTTGTCATATCCTCAGTCCAATCCAGCTCTTCATCCATTTGATCAAACAATTCAACCTCATCTTCACTCCTAGCAATCATGCGATTCACTTGCTGCAGTGAGGGAACATCATGGACAGTTTCTTGATACCTCTCTTCATCATGCAATAATGTCTCCAAAGTCAAGCGTCTCTCTTCATGTGTTGTCCTCTGGTCAAAACGCCCGGCATTGATGACCTCATCTGCCATGTCAATTTTATACTGTTGGAATGCGTTATTTCAATGAGACTTCAATGGATCCCATATACCGACATCTTTACCTGCAAGGTCATCTTCTGAATCAACAGCACCTCCACTTCTAAACCTCATCCTCTTTTGATGGCTAGAGATTTATCAACAACAGCTTCCATGTAGATGACTTTAACCTCTCCCTGGTCTGTCCAATGCGGTGGCTCTGTAGCAACTGCCTGTTCTTCATTCTGGTCGGTCGATCATATATGACAACTGTGTCAGCTGACTGAAGATTAAGACCCCGGCCAGCTGCACGAATACTAAGCAAGAAGATGAAGCAATCTGAACCATGGCTATTGAAGTCCACAATAGCTGTTTCACGGTCTTCCAAGCTAGTAGTTCCATCGATTCGCTCAGGCACAAGTCGTCGCCATTGCAAAATATTCCTCCAATATACTTCAAGGAGTTTTGTCATTGTACTAAAAAGTAATACTGAAGGTCAGTTCTCTGAAGTTTTATTAGGATCCTATCCGCATCCATAATTTCCCACAAGATCTTAAGGAAATCCTTCGACAAATCATTGGTACCCGGTAATTAAGCAAAGATGATTACAAGCTTTCCTCGGAGCTCCAGCTGCATCTGTTATTAGAGTTTATATACCAGTCTATTGGTAAATTGGATTTTTCTGAACCCTGCGCTTCTCATCTTCTGGATCAACCCTCAGAGTTCCAGTCGACTTTATCCAATCATAAATAGACCCCTGAATAGCGGACATTTTACAGCGTAAAATAATTGAAACCTGCAATTCAATGTCTTTATTAGAAATCAGTCGCATCAAAGGGCTTCACCACCAAAGAATTACAACACATACCTTGGAGAAGTGGAATTTCACATTCAACACGCGCTGCCTGAGCATGAAAGGCTCCAGAATCTGATGAAGTCGGTGAATAATGATCACCTTCTTTTCAGTCTCAAGCCAATCATCCTCTGGATTATGAGTGGGGCCTTCCTTTTGAAAAGGCTTTGAGAACCAATCATGAAAAGCTTTTCGATTGTCAAACACTTCAGGGAGGAGCAGATTTAGAAGCGACCAGAGTTCTTTCAGGTCATTCTGCAAAAGAAAAAATCAGCCCATATTAATGTCAACTCAAAAAATAAAATAAAATAGAGCACAACAAATAAAAATGTCCAGTAGCCAATTCTATTTCTATGCATGAATTACAAAGGTGTAATACAGTTTTTTGGATCTCATAAAAAAATTATCTATTTACTGTCAATATACTACAATCAACAGAAGAATGATTATTTCAATATACAAAACATATCCAATCACAAGAAACGCAATATCAAAAACATCCCTATTGGCATCTAAACAAGTTTCTTTAAAAAAATAATTCCACATTTTTTTCACATAAGATTTGTACTTATCATAAGAAGCCAAACTAAAAAATTGAATGATTGAGGATTCATTTAGAAACTATTCTAAGAAAAGTTTTCTAACTTAAAAATTTTTTTGACAACATTTCTAAATGTAGGGTGTTTTAGAGTTTTATTTATTATTATTATTGTTTTTGGGTAGTGTATATGAAAAATAACTGAAGATATAAAGAATACGTTTGGAACTTTGTAACATACATAAGTGCACATTACCTTCACCAAGGATAAGCCAAGAAAATTATTTTATATATGCAATTTCCAAACTAAATTTTGTTCCTCACAATTGGGAACTGTTTTTATGAATGGTTTCTAAAAACTGGCTTTTGAAAATTGTTTTTGTTAATAGGTAAGTTTTTTTTCTTTTCTATCCATATTGGGAGTTGAACCTAGAACCTTCCATAACCCATCCCATTTAGCACTTGAGTCAAGCCTCAAGGGCTTTGAAAACTGTTTTTCAAATATTGACACTTTCTTTTTGCACATAAAAAAAAATGCCGTAAATGCCCATGTGGATGTGATTTTCCTTTTCATGTCCTGAACATATGCCCTTGTATTACTTTGTTCACAAACAAATTTTACCATTCATCTATAGACTCTAGTTTTTAAAATCTTGGCAATTCAAATTGGCCCTAAAAGAAATCATAAGTCAGTAGACGTCATATTATTAAAACTGTAAATAGTTATAACCTAAATGAGAATAGGCTCACACACAGAGGGAGGGATGCCAAAACTTGATTGCATAAGCAGCCTATACAGCCACAAACACCCATGATTAGCCAAGCTCAACTTTTGATCCTTTCTAAAACTCAGTGTTAGGCTTGCCTTGAAACCATAATGAGAAGCAGTAAGAATCATAAAATGAGTTTAATAAGCTTGGCCTTGTCCCAGATCAAACAAGTTGCCCTAGAACCTGGTCTTGTTTAAAAGGGTAACGATATTTTGAATTTGTTAGTTTGATGTAGATGCAGGAAAAAAGTAATGATCTTTATAAAAAGACTGGAAATAAAACACTTTTGTTAAGCTTCTTGAAATCCATAAAAATGAAGAGATATACACACATCAATAGCACAAACAAAAAAAAAAGTATTGACTAGCCAGACCTGCAATGGTGTTCCTGTGAGAAGTAGACGCCTCTGGCAACGATATCTATCAAGATCACGAGCCAAAACTGATTCCCTATCTTTCATCCGTTGTGCTTCATCAATTATGATATATTTCCAATCAACTTTTGAAAGTTTTGAACGATCATACATGATAAATTCATAAGTTGTCACAAGGACATTAAACTTCATCGCGCACACCTCCTGCACACAATAAAGAAAGGAATTTCAGCACTATAGCAGAAAATTGGGCACAAAGAAAATAAGCAAATTTGCACAGCTTACTTGAGAAAATAATTTTGATCTTTGATCCTTTCCACCAACATAATAAATGCAGGAAACAGATGGCAGCCAATTGTGTAATTCACTCTGGAAAAGGAAGTTAGCTATATAAGAAAGAGAAGGGAAGGAAAGACAAGGTAGGGGATGTTTTTTGTTGTAGTAATAAATATCATAAAAACTACTAACCTTCCAATTTACCAGAACAGCATTGGGAACAATAATAAGATGTGGACCATAGTTTCCTTTGAACTCCATCAAATAAGCAATCAATGCCATTACCTGTCCAGTACAGAAACCATCAAACGCTAAACAAGCCCTTAATTATTAAACATAAAATTTGAAGGTAGTTGCAGCATGCCAAAAGGAATACCCAGAAATTCACCTGTACGGTTTTTCCAAGACCCATCTCATCTGCTAAAATTCCATTTAGTTTGTTGTTGTACAAGGA